>ML778367.1:988083-1022224 GCA_009831015.1 Picea engelmannii | reverse complement strand
CTTTGAACAAGTCTACCGTGAGTTCTTGTTATAATGTTCGGTCATCTTTGGATCCTTTTGCTCCTTACAATCAATCTCCATATGAGATACTCTGGATCTCAAAATATAGCTTCTTCTTCATATTCTTTGGTACATGAATGTATATGGTCATGTACATAGTCTGTTTCATGTCTCATCTAATATGTTTCATTCTACAACCTTCACTATAGCTTCCTTAGGGTTATCACCTGTGACTTGAAACAAGGTCAACAAAACAACAAGCAAGAATAATACTCTTTTGATAATCGTAAATAAAATAATAGCATGAATAATTATCACAGTATCTCCTTTAGAGCTATCACTTGTGACATGTTTGAAACAAAGACCAAAAGTGAGAAATACAATATGAAATGAGATCAAGACTCTTCTAGTGTTGTGATCAAACATGCATCCATGGTAACCTAGAACCAACACAAGAAGTTTCTCCTATAGGAGATGTTAGTTGTATCTGGTAAAGCATTTATCTCAATATGCTCACATGCTACCAAGTATAATACTTTTCAAAGACTGCTACCTCAACTATAGTGTTTACTTGTAAAGGGGTAGTTATCAACTTGTCATGTGCAACTTTGAATCTTATCAACTTAATTAATCAAACCTGGAACCTGGAGTCTTGCCCTCAAGAATGTTGCTTTTCTTCCAAGTCTTGTTCACTCAAGATGACAAGTGATTTCTTCAACCTGTCTTTTGTACTAAGACAATATGCTATCTTGACAGAAAGTTGGGTTAGAGAATAAACTCTATGATCTCAACTTTAATCCATCTAATACCTTGACTTTAATTTTTGACCAAAGGTTAGTATGATGATCATAGCTTCAACATGCAACCTAGATCAAAATAATGTCATAACAAATAGATGCATATCAGAATAATCAAACCTGGGTTTCATTAGTCTTCTGAGTATGTTGGATCTGAGATCATTTTGGATCTATGATAAGATATTCTTTCTCCTACAAGTACCCCTTATAATAATATAGTTGAAACATATGTAAGTACATACCTCTGATAGTATCGTCGGGTGGTGGTACCATCCGATAACAGCGGTGATAGGTAAAAAACCTTCAAAACTTCAGAGGTGTTTCAACTTTAAGGTTGGCCAACACTTTACAAAACTTTTCACTACAACTGGAACTACAGTTGTAACTGCAACTTATACTGCAACGAGTACTTTAACTGTAACTTAGGGTTTCATGAGAAAACTCTAATTTTTCAAACTTCAAATTTTGAAATTCTGATCTAGGGGCTAGATGCACTGAGTTGAGGCAAGTAAGATGGTGCAGTCAGATTTATGAAAATCCAAATTTTACCCCTTGAAATTGAGCTTGCAAAAATCTAGACCGGAACTTCTGGTATTAGTTTTGATTTCCTGTTTTTTCTGGTTTTCTGGTACTTATGGTTTTTTGGTTTTCTGGTACTTCTGGTTTCCTGGTTTTCTGGTACTTCTGGTCTTCTCGTACCAGTCTGGTTTTCTAGTAACAGTAAAAAACTAGGGTTTGACTTTTCAGAGGCTTTTTCCACTGAAAAGGTGTGCTCAAGCCACCAAAAGATTCACTAGGGTAGGGTGCACTTTTCTAGATGATTTTTAGGAAAACTTTCCTCTCCAACAAAAATCCTTAATTTTCTTATATGACAACAATGACGCTTTTATTTATCCAGTGAAATATTCTTTCTTCAACTTAGCTCTAATACCATGTTAAGTTTTGAGCTATTATTAAGTTTCTTTTCAATTTACTAGATAACAATAGCGTAGGTAGGATCACTGAGAGAAACAAAATCACAAGTTATACAACATTTATCCTAGGAAACCCTCATGGGGGAGAAAAACCAGCAAAATCTTCCTTAATATAGATAGCCAATATAATGCCAAGACATTAAACCAAAACAATAGAGAATATCCAACATTGAGCAATGTGCCTCTCTCTTCCTTCTTCTCCCAACTGCAACTCTCCAAACTTGCGCACTTTATGAGTGAATGAGTGAGTGAGATAATGAGATGTTGGATTCCTTTATTTCTATTGGTTGGTAGGTGTTGGAAAGGTGTCTTCTCACTGGGGCAGGGCCAACTTGTCTTGTTAGTGGTTAGAACCACTTTAATTAGGCCTGGGGGCAGACTTCTTAATTTGCATAATAAAATTAGGGTTTGATCAATCCGCAAAAGGGGATTTGGTCAATTACAATGCTCGACATGATCAATCAACAAAAGGGGATTGATATAATGAATAATGACTCAATAATAAATAGAATACTCTTTGTAGTTACAATATTTCAACAGGTGAATGACTGGTTTGCATCTTTTAGCCTGAATTTGATTGTTTCTCAAGTATTGAGAGTCCTTTTCATAAGATTTATAAGTTTTATCTTTTACTTCTTATTGCAAGGGTATAATCTGAAGGCTTTGTCCCTAAGTGATTGCTAGATAAGTTGTTATTGATCTTTTTGAGTTTTGGATTGATTTTTTTTGAGTTTTGGATTGTTGTTGATTGGAAAATAATTTTTGTTTGCATGCGACAAATAAGTTTTTCTTACTTTTTCAATTTTGCTTGCATTATGTAGTTAGTGTGGGAAATAGTGTTGTGAGTGCAATGATCTTCCTCGACAACTCTTTCTTTTTTGCATTGCATCTCTGTTTTTATTTGAAAAGGAAAGGATTGAAGTTTATTCTTCTATTAGAGGTCTTTACAATAATTTTTTTGCATTCAAATATTTGTTGAAAAAGAGAAAATTGGAAAATTTAGTAGCTTTGATTGTTTGGAATCAATATTGTTCAACGATTGAGAAATTGTTCTTTGTAACTTTTTGTATTCTAGAAAGAGAAACCTTCTCCCTTATGTAATTAGATTTCATCGAATGAAAATATTACCCATCATCTATTTTTGCATTTTATTGGGTCAAGGTCAAATACGTCATCAATTTCATTTTCATTTCCCTTTTTTGAGTAAGCAACAACCATTAAAATTCAGCATAATTTTAAAATCTACCTATCTACCTAGCAACTTTTATTTTCTAGAAATTTTTTAGACCAGCATTAGCTAGGATAGCGCTTTGGAATAGGTTGTGAGGCACACTCTCCAAAGCATAAAAACACACAATAGTATGTTGTGATAGGGAGAGTTTAAATCCACTTGCTAGATTTTGTCCTGGGAAGCCCTTCTAACACAAGGGTCAATCACAAGGTCGCATTAGGGCCGACAGAGTTACTCATCCTACTTTGTTGGTCTTAGTGTAGATATTGTGCGTATTATTAGGGGTCAATTAAGAAGAAAATATTGTGCGGACCTTCTCGATGCAATTTCGAGCTTAGATACCCTGCCCTTGCACGTGGATCAGACTGTCGATTGCTTCTCTGGGCATCATTGTCGTAATTGGTAGCCTTAGTGGCCTATCTCTTTAGATTCTTTACACGAGGTGATTGTGGAGGGGTAAGTCTTCACAGTACCTGGAATCGACGTTGGCCAAACTCACTTGGGCTCCTTGGAGGGTATACCCATGATTATCTGTGGGAGTTTACACTAGGGTGTAAGTTCGTTAAGAATGTCGTCAACGTAACTTTTCCACCTGCTTTATCCCATCCCCTTCTTGTCTTGATTTCACGACGTTGGAGTTCATCACCAACTAGTGACTTTGAAATAAGAAGGTTTGTTTGCGTGTTTGATATCTAGATTTTATTAGTGAGTGTTGTTTGTTTCTATAGTTGGCCATATATTTCTTTCATTCTTTCTTTGGTGCGGCCAACATTGGCCCTCGTCATTCATGTAGGATGCAAGGGTTACCTCCAAAAGATCCGGAATAATATGCTCCTTTGCTTCCTAATTCACCAGAGGGTCCTTCTTCTGAAGGAACAATCAATAGTGACGCATCCTATGATATTGGACGTTATACTCCATTGGTAGAATCAACACTTCTTGTAAATCCATTGCCGAGTGTTATAAAAGATCCACTTTTGCTCCGAATAAACTTGTCGGGAGACGTTGTTTCTGAATACTATACTAGAATACCTATTGGACCTTACACAGAGTCTGGTGTAGACGATCCACCCTTTCAGAGTGAATCGTTTAGAACTCTGGTTCAAATTGTTGGAATTTTTAATCCTAGCTCAGTCCYCGTCCATTCTTTTTGGAGGATCTCTTCAGGACACGATATTTTTGATAAAATAGGAATGAGCCCAAATCAACCTATGTCATCACATACACCTGTGACATCCATTGCTTATACAATACCTTTATAASATTTTACTAGCACGACCAATAATGTTGTTACGGTTTCAGACCAATTGTTGGTTGGTTCTCATACAATTCTTCCCCTCCAGCTCACTAGCTCTACCGCGGTCCCACAAGTTACACATGTTTATGTCRGAATTTTGGTCATAACTCAAGATCCTATTGGAATTCCACTTCCATCTAGATCAATTCCATCATTTCYACTTGGGTACAATGCTCTTAATACTTCTATTGCTAATCCTGTCGAGAGTCCATCGAGAGGGACTAATCTATTTATTCCACCTGGGTATAATGTTGCTAGTGGTTTCATTCCTACATCTACCTAGGTTATCTTGAGAGGTCCTAGCATTCCTCCTACACCTCCACCTGGAGGATCTAATCATCCTGGCCCAAGTAGCTCCAATCAAGTTGGAGGCACAAGTCATTCTGTCGTTTCTGGTTTTCAAATTCCTGTTGGAGGCCAACCTCAAGTTGGGGTCCAACCCCAAGTTGGGGGGAAACCTCAAGTTGGGGGGAAACCCCAAGTTGGGATTCTTAACCTAGTGTACGGAAAATATATGTTGGGTATGTGTTATATTCTTTGCATGTGTGTGTGTGGGCACGTCAGATTCGACAACTGCATCTGACGATCCCTCTAGCGGATTTTGCTATTTTTAGCGGTTTTCTTAATTAATCCCAGATTAAGGGATTAGGGTTTTGGTATATACGGAATACCTAAAAAAATTGTATATATATTGTATGGTGAATGGTGAAATTAATAAAATGAAGCATTGAAAGGTTTTCTCCCGGTTAAGGGTTTCCAGTATAAATCTCTGTGTACTATGTGTATGAGTCATTGATTAATTTATGTTTTTCTTAAGAATCTATATGCATTGCTTTACTTCACAGGTTTAAAACTTACATGTGGTATCAAAGCTCGTTTTTGGCTTCAGAGGGATGCCTTTGTTGTTGAGGCTTTGGATCGGTCTTGATAGATCAAGTTTATCTTGGGTCTGTGATAAACCTGGGTTTAGTGGGAGCTTTTGCAGTGGTGATTCAAGTGTAGAAAGAGGAATGGCGAGCTCTTCTAGAATTGAGATAAAGAAGTTCAACGGTAAAAAAGTTGAGCTATGGAAGCTCAATATGGAGGACCTTCTTGTAGACAAAGAACAATGGATCGTTGTGGATCTTGGTACACAACCTACTAGTACGCGGCCTACTAGCACACAGCCAACTGGTACACAACCTACTAGTACACAAACTACTAGTACACCACCTACTGGTATGTCAAAGGAAGATTGGGAGAAGTTGGACTGAAGAGAAAGGAGTACTATTCGACTCTGCCTGGTAGATTCGGTGTTGTTGAATGTCTCGAGAGAATCTACAACTAAGGAACTATGGGATAAGTTGGGGAATTTGTATCAATTAAAGTCCCTGGTAAACAACTTGTTTCTTCGAAAGAAGTTGTATCATCTTAGGATGGAAGATGGAGATTCTGTGAGAGAACATCTAAATTCCTTTAATACTCTGGTAGGTCAACTTGTCTCTGTTAATATTACAATTGCATAAGCAGATAAGTGTATTACTTTGTTATGTTCTTTGCCAGACTCTTGGGATAATCTGGTTGTAGAAATTGGTAGTACCACTCAATCTACATTGAAGTATGAGGATGTAGTTGCATCCTTGTTATCTGAAGAGATGAGGTGGAAAAGCATGGATGGTCATAGCACATATGCTTTATTTGTAAGAGGTCGTACCCAAGACAAGAATCTTGGTAAGTCTTCGAGGGGGAGATCTAAATCTACAGGTAGATCTAATTCTCCAGGAAAATATTTAAGGAAATGTTGGAAGTGTGGTAAAACAGGGCATTATAAGAAAGACTGCAAGTCTAAGAAGGTTGATAAAACAAAGGGATCTGATAGTACCTCTTCCACAGAGGCGAAAACCTCCACTGAAGAAGGAGGTGATGTTTACCTGGCATATATAGGTACACATGCAGACTGTGATGTATGGTTGATCGAATCAGGTGCATCATACCATATGACTCCTCACAGGGAGTGGTTCTTTGAATATGGAAAATACAATGGTGGTGATGTATTCCTAGGAGATGGCTCGACAACCAAAATCATGGGACGTGGAAGGATTAAGTTGATGCTAAAATATGGAAGGATTAGAACTCTCCCTGGGGTTTTGCACATTCCAAAACTAGCCAGGAGCCTAATATCTGTAAGCAAGTTGGATGATGCAGGAGTGGATATTTTAATTGGAAAGGACACTTGCAAGATGGTACAAGGAGCAATGGTGTTGATGAGGGGCAATGGTGTTATTGAGGAGCAGACGATCATATCAATTTGTTGCTTGAGCAAGCTCTCACATGATAGAGGGATGAAATGATGGAGAATTTTTCCCACATCCTTCAATGCCTCCCAATAGCATCAGGAGAATATTCATCAAGCGACCACTTTGGAGGCACCTCTCCTTTTAAGGTACAAGTCAATTTTGATATTCCAATATTTGAAGTTCAGATAGATGCAGATGCCCTAAATAAATGGTTAAATCTGTTAGAAGGTTATTTCTCTATTCACAATTTTTTTGACAAATAAAAGATCATCTTCGCACTCCTTAAGACTCTCCCCCATGTCAAACATTGGTGGGAAAATTACTGGGATTTGAGTTCCACGGAGGATTTTGGAATATATGTGGCCAAGCCCACTTGGGATTTTTTTATGGATGAGGTAAATGAACAATATTACCTTGTTGGGAACTATGAGGACCAGTACATGAGATGCACCACACTGCGGCAAGAGAGGGGCCAAGAAGTTCTGGATTTCACCAATACCTTCCATACCTTGCACACCAAGCTGGGTGTCAAAGACTCTAAATGACATTTGGTTCTGAAATACTGTGGGGCTCTACACAGATACATCCAAACTGAAATGGATTTTTTGGACATCTCATCACTCGGTGTTGCTTATCGATATGCTATTAAAATCGAGCAGAAATTTAAGCACCAGAACAAACGGGAATTTGGGTATGCAAATCCGCAACAACAAAAGTATGATAAAGACGGACCTAACAAACAACTTCCCGAAAACCAGTCTAAGCCACAGGAAAAGAAGGTTCACGGGAAGACGAAGAAGGACACCAGAAAATGGTGCGATTTCCACAAAATCCCCTGGCACAACACCAATGAATGTGACTCAAAACAAACATTAGTGGCCGAGATCAAAGACAAGGAGCCAAACCCTAATTCAGAATCTGATTCTGAAAATATTGGTAAAAGATAAATCATCGACGCAGACCCCACTGCTATTGTCGTGCTCGCAACAATTCAACCAGAAGAACCAACAGATCCTGAAGAGGGGGAGCGCATTTTTCATTCCCAGATGTGGGAGAAGGGGACCCCGCTAAATTTTATTGTTGATGGTGGAAGACAAACAAACCTCATCTCAGTATAGGTCATCAAATAGTTGGGATTGTCGACAACACCACACCCGCAACCATACAACATCGGGTGGCTTCGCCAAGGACGAGATCTCTGTGTCAGCCAACAATGTCGATTTTCATATGGCATCCAACCCTTCAAGGATGAGGTATTATGTGATGTTTCCCCACTGTATGTCTGTGATTTTCTCTTGGGACAGCCATATATGTGGAAGCGCCATGTTATTTATGAGTCTCTACCTCGTAGTGTCATTGTTACTTTGGGGGGTCATCTCTACAGAATACCAGAGGTAGTCCCAACTATTGTCCCACCTAAAAAGTTCTGCAAGGTAGTATCTCACACTACAAAATTTAGCTTCTTCACAATCCGTTCAAAAGGTAAAAAAAAGGGTACTACAACCACTACAGCCTTGGCCCAAGCACCTTCTATCCAACAGAAGCAGGTCGACAAGATTGTAGCAAAGTGTAAAGATTCCTTCTGCACCAAAGATTCAACAAACATTGTTTCCTCTCCCCCTGGAACTCAATGCAATGGAGACCATTTCTTCCTAAGGAGGGAGGATTGATCTAGGTGGATATCGGTGGCCACCCACCTTTTCCAACTAGCTCAAAACTGTTTTCTGGCAATTTTGGCAATTTACTATTTTTAGCAGTTTTTAACTTCCGGGGCCATTTTGAGGGCCGAAATGAAGGTTTTTTTGGATAGAGCTTCTCAATGATAGTTAAACATATGATTAATCCCCCAAAATGAATCTCCTCGACGATACCTTTCCAACGGGCTATCATACGCCTAAAATGAAGATCGTATGCAAAAGTTACGACCCCGGGAAGTTGATGTACTAACTTACCCAAACGGGGCCCACATGACTTTTTGTGCTTCATCTCCCAGGGTTAGGTTTTGGGATTTCTAGGGTTTTGGGAATTCTGGTTTATTGTAAAAAGGACTTCAGAGCCTCATTTTAATCATCTTATTGTGAATGCGAGTAGTCGTCACATCTCTTCTCAGAGATAAATTGTCGCCATTCTAGCAACTCTTTCACTCTGTATTTTTATAGTCTTTGTACATTTCTTTCATTAATAGAAATCATCTATTACTGTATTTCTATTTTTATGGTTGCATCTCTGATACATTTATGTTATACTATTGGATATATTCGATATCTCTGTGCATTTATTTATTATATCTCCGCTCTCATTTCGTGCCGAAAATAACCTGGATCAGTGGTATCAAAGCATGCTGCTCTTGGTTGTTTTTCAGTGCATGTCCCCAATGAGGTCTGAGTATAGCAAGTTGTGTCTCAAGATTGTATCTCTTGAACACAATCTCTCGCATGCCCAATAAACCCTCCATGGCGAAAGAAAATAAAAACGACGAAGCATACGATCCTATCAATTTTTTTCTTGAGCAAGCTCTCACGCGATAGAGTGAGGAAATGATGGAGAATTTTTCCCACATCCTTCAATGCCTCCCGATAGCATCAGGTGCATATTCATCAACTGGCCACTTTGGAGGCACCTTACCTTTTAAGGTACAGGTCAATTTTGATATTCCTATATTTGAAGGTCAGATATATGCAGATGCCCTAGATAAATGGTTAAATCTGTTAGAAGGTTACTTCTCTGTTCACAATTTTTTCGACAGGGAAAATATCATCTTCCTACTCCTTAAGGCTCTCCCACATGTCAAACATTGATGGGAAACTTATTGGGAGCAGAGTTCCACAGAGGATTATGGAATATATGGGGCAGAGCCCACATGGGGATTTTTTGTGGATGCGGTAAAGGAACATTATTACCCTATTGGAAACTATGAGGACCAGTACATGAGATGGACCACACTACAACAAGAGAGGGGCCAAGAAGTTTTGGATTTCACCAATCCCTTCCATGCCTTATGCACCAAGCTGGGTATCAAAGACTATGAACGATAATTGGTTCTGAAATACCGTGGGGCTCTACACAGATACATCCAAACTGAAAAGGATTTTATGGACATCTCATCATTCGGTGTTGCTTATCGATATGTTATTAAAATCGAGCAGAAATTTAAGCACCAGAACAAATGGGAGTTTGGGTCTGCAAATCCGCAACAACCAAACTATGATAAAGACGGTCCTAACAAACAGCTTCCTGAAAACCAGTCTAAGTCACAAGAAAAGAAGGGTCATGCTAGGACGAAGAAGGACACAAGAAAATGGTGCGATTTCCACAAAAGACCCTATCACAACATCGATGAATGTTTTGAGATGAATGTCTCTCAAAACAGTCATTGGTGGCCGATTTCAAAGACAAGAAGCCAAACCCTGATTCAGAATCTGATTCTGAAAATATTGGTAAAAGATAGATCATCGACATAGACCCCACTGCTATTTTCGCAACGGCAACAATTCAACTAGAAGAACCAACAGATCCTGAAGAGGGGGGACACCTTTTTCATTAACAGATGTGGGTGAAGGGACCCTACTGCATTTTATTGTTGATAGCGGAAGCCAAAAGAACCTCATCTCAACAGAGGTCGTCAAACAATTGGGATTGTCGACAACACCACACCCCCAGCCATACAACATTGGGTGGCTTCACCAAGGACGAGATCTCTGTGTCAGCCAACAATGTTGATTGTCATATGACATGCAACCCTTCAACGATGAGGTATTATGTGATGTTTCCCAAGTGGATGTCTGTGATGTTCTCTTGGGCCATCCATATATGTAGAAGCTCCATGCTATTTATGAGTCTCGACATCGTAGTGTCATTGTTACCTTGGGGGTTCATCTCTATAGAATACCAGAGGTAGTTCTAACTACTGTTCCACCTAAAAAGTGTCACAAGGTAGTATCTCATACTACAAAATTCAGCTTCTTCACAATCTATTCAAAAGGTGAACAAAAGGGTACTACAACCACTACAGCCTCGGCCCAAGTACCTTCTATCCAACAGAAGCAGGTCGACAAGATTGTAGAAAAGTGTAAATATTCCTTCTGTACAAAATAATATCATGTATCCAGACTGGTTAGAAAGGTCCAACCCTTCCAGCCACATTCTCTTGATAGCCTTCCACAAACTTAGCAGCGCGACGTCTCCAGCAAGGCAAGCAGCTCACCAAGATTCAGATTCAACAAACGCTTTTTCCTCTCCCCCGGGAACTCAACACAATGGATACCATTGATTCCTAAGGAGAGAGGATTGATCCAGATGGATATAGGTTGCCACCCACCTTTCCCAACTGGCTCAAAATAGTTTTTTTGCAATTTTGGAAATTTACTATCTTTAGCAGTTTTTAACTTATGGGGCCATTTTGAGGGCCTAAATGAAGGTATTTTGGGATCAAGCTTCTCAAAGAAAATCAAAGGGATGATTGAGCCCCAAAAACGATTCTCCTCAATTATACCTTTCCAACGGGCTATCATACGCCTAAAATGGAGATCGTATGCAAAATTTACAACCCCGGGAAGTTGATGTACTAACTTACCCAAACGGGGCCTACATGACTTTTGGCGCTTCATCTCCTAGAGTTATATTTTTGGATGTCTAGGGTTTTTGGCATTCCGGTTTATTGTAAAACTACCTTCAGAGCCTCATTCTAATCATCTTCTTGTGAATGTGAGTAGTCGTCACATCTCTTCTCAGAGATAAGTTGCCACCATTCTAGCGAGTCTTTCACTCTGTATTTTTACAGTCTATGTACATTTCTTTCATTAATAGAAATCATGTATTATTGTATATCTGTGTTTATGGTTGCATCTCTGATACATTTATGTTATATTATTGGATATCTGTGATATCTCCGTGAATTTATTTATTATATCTCTGCTCTCATTTCGTGATGAAAATAATCTGGATCAGTGGTATCAGAGCAGGTTGCTCTTGATCGTTTTTCAGTGCATGTCCCCAACAAGGTCTGAGTAAATAAAGTTGGGTCTCAAGATTGTCTCTCTTGAACAAAATCACTCTCACACACCCAAGAAACCCTCCATGGTGGAAGAAAAGAAAAACGACGGAGCAGACGATCCTATCAATTTGTTTCTTGAGTAAGCTCTCACACGATAGAGGGACGAAATGATGGAGAATTTTTCCCACATCCTTCAACACCTCCTGATAGCAACATGCGCATCTTCATCAAGCAGCCACTTTGGAGGTACCTCACCTTTTAAGTTACAGGTCAATTTTGATATGCCTATATTTGAAGGTCAGATAGATGCGGATTCCCTAAATAAATGGTTAAATCTGTTAGAAGGTTATTTCTCTGTTCACAATTTTTCCAACAAAGAAAAGATCATCTTCGCACTCCTTAAGGCTCTCCTCCATGTCAAATATTGGTGGGAAACTTACTAGGAGTGGAGTTCTACAAAGGAATCTGGAATATATGGGGCCGAGCCCACTTGGGATTTTTTTGTGGATGCGGTAAAGGAACAATATTACATTGTTGGAAACTATGAGGACCAGTACATGAAATGGACCAAAGTGTGGCAAGAGAGGGGCCAAGCAATTCCAAAGTTCACCAATACCTTCCATACCTTGTGCACCAATATGGATATCAAAGACTCTGAAGGACATTTGGTTCTGAAATACCATGGGGTTGTACACAGATATATCCAAACTGAAATGGATTTTCTGCACATCTCATCACTCGGTGTTGCTTATCAATATGTTGTTAAAAATGAGAAAAAATTTAAGCACCAGAACAAATGGGAGTTTGGGTCTGCAAATATGAAACAACCAAAGTATGATACAAATGACCCTAACAAATAGATTCCTAAAAACCAGTCTAAGCCACAAGAAAAGAAGGGTCACGGGAAGACGAGGAAAGACACCGTAAAATGGTGTGATTTCCACAAAATCCCCTGGCACAACACCGATGAATGTTTCTCAAAACAGTCATTGGTGTTTGAGATCGAAGACAAGGAGCCAAACGCTGATTCAGAATCTGATTTTAAAAATATTGGTAAAATACAGATCATCGACGCAGACCCCACTGCTATTGTCGCGACCACAACAATTCAACCAGAAGAAACAACAGATCCTGAAGAGGGGGAGCACCTTTTTCATTCATAGATATAGGTGAAGGGGATCCCGCTGCATTTTATTGTTGATAGTAGAAGCCAAAAGAACCTCATCTCAGTAGAGGTCGTCAAACAGTTGGGATTGTCAACAACACCACACTCGCAGCCATACAACATTAGGTGGCTTCGCCAAGGATGAGATCTCTGTGTCAACCAACAATGTCAATTTTCATACGACATCCATCCTTTCAAGCATGAGGTATTATGTGATGTTTCCCCATTGGATGTTTGTTATGTTCTCTTGGGCCAGCCATATATGTGGAAGCACCATGATATTTATGAGTCTCGACCTCATAGTGTCATTATTACTTTGGGGGGTCATCTCTACAGAATACTAGAGGTAGTTCCGTCTAATTTTCCACCTAAAAAGTGTCGCAAGGTAGTATCTCATACTACAAAACTCATCTTCTTCACAATTTGTTCAAAAGGTGAACAAAAGGGTACTGCATCCACTAAAGCCTCGACACAAGAACCTTCTATCCAACAAAAGCAGGTCGACAAGATTGTAACGTGTAAATATTCCTTCTGCACAAAATAATTTCATGTATCCATATTGGTTAAAAAGTTCCAACGCTTCCAACCACATGCTCGTGATAACCTTCCACAAACTGAGCAGCACGACGTCTCCAACAAGGCAAGCAACTCACCAAGATTCAGATTCAACAAACACTTTTTCCTCTCCCCCGAGCACTCAATGCAATGAATACCATTGCTTCTTAAGGAGGTAGGATTTATCTAGGTGGATATCTGTGGCCACCCACCATTTCCAACTGGCTCAAAACAGTTTTCTGGCAATTTTGGCAATTTACTAATTTAAGCAGTTTTTAACTTCTGGGGCCATTTTGAGAGCCTGAATGAAGTTTTTTCGAGATCGATCTTCTAAATGATATTCAAAGGCATAATTAAGCCCCAAAAATGAATCTCCTCGATGATACCTTTCCAATGGGCTATCATATGCCTAAAACGGAGATCGTATGCAAAAGTTACGACCCCGGGAAGTTGATGTATCAACTTACCCAAATGGGGCCCACATGACTTTTGGCGCCTCATTTCCTAGGGTTAATTTTTGGGTGTCTAGGGTTTTGGAATTAATGTTTATTGTAAAAATACCTTCAAAGCCTTATTGTAATCATCTTCTTGTGAATGCGAGTAGCCATCATATCTCTTCTCAGAGATAAGCTGCCACCATTCTAGCAAGTCTTTCACCATGTATTTTTACAGTCTCTGTACATTTATTTCATTAATAGAAATCGTGTATTACTATATATATTTGTTTATGGTTTCATATATGATACATTTATGTTATATTATTGGATATCTATGATATCTCTGTGCATTTCTTTATTATATCTCCGCTCTCATTTCATGTCGAAAATAATCCAGATCAGTAGTATCAAAGCAAGCTGCTCTTGATCATTTTTCAGTGCATGTCCCCAATGAGGTCTGAGTATAGAAATTTGGGTCTCAAGCTTGTCTCTCTTGAACACAATCACTCTCGCATTCCCAAGAAACCCTCCATGGCGGAAGAAAAGAAAAATGATGGAGCATACGATCCTATCAATTTGTTGCTTGAGCATGCTCTCACACAACAGAGGGATGAAATGATGGAGAATTTTTTCCACATCCTTCAATGCCTCCTGATAGCATCAAGCGCATCTTCATCAAGCGACCACTTTGGAGGAATATCGCCTTTTAAGGTACAAGTCAATTTTAATATTCTTATATTGAAGGTCAGATAGATGTGAATGCTCTAGATAAATGGTTAAATTTGTTAGAAGGTTATTTATCTGTTCACAATTTTTTTGACAGGGAAAAGATCATCTTCTCACTCCTTAAGGCTCTCTTCCATGTCAAACATTCGTAGGAAACTTACTGGGAGCAGAGTTCCACAGAGGAGTCTGGAATATATGGGGCCGAGCCCACTTGAAATTTTTTTGTTGATGCGGTAAATGAACAGTATTACCCTATTGACAACTATGAGGACCAGTGCATGAGATGGACCACACTGCGGAAAGAGAGGGGCCAAGAAGTTCTGGAGTTCACCAATACCTTCCATACCTTGCGCACCAAGCTGGGTATCAAAGACTCTGAAATACATTTGGTTCTGAAATACCATGGGGCTCTACACAGATACATCCAAATTGAAATGGATTTTCTGGACATCTCATCACTCGGTGTTGCTTATCGATATGTTGTTAAAATCGAGCAGAAATTTAAGCACCAGAAAAAATGGGATTTTGGGTCTACAAATCTGCAACAACCAAAGTATGATAAAGAAGACCCTAACAAACAAATTTTTGAAAACCAGTCTAAGCCACAGGAAAATAAGGGTCAGGGGAAAATGAAGAAGGACACCGGAAAATGGTGCAATTTCCACAAAAGCCCCTGGCACAACACCGATGAATGTCGCTCAAAACAGTCATTGGTGGTCGAGATAAAAGACAAGGAGACAAACCTTGATTCAGAATCTGATTATGAAAATATTGGTAAAAGACAGATCATCGACGCAGACCCCACTTCTATTGTCGCGATAACAATTCAACCAGAAGAACCAACAGATCTTGAAGAGGGGAAGTGCATTTTTCATTCATAGATGTGGGTGAAGGGGACCCTTCTACATTTTATTGTTGATAACAGAAGACAAAAGAACCTCATCTCAGCAGAGGTCGTCAAACAATTGGGATTTTCGACAACACCACACCCGCAACCATACAACATCGGGTGGCTTCACCAAGAACGAGATCTTCATGTCAACCAACAATGTCAATTGTCATATGACATCCAACTCTTCAAGGATGAGGTATTATGTGATGTTTCCCCATTAGATATCTTTGATGTTCTCTTGGGCCAACCATATATGTGGAAGTGTCATGCTATTTATGAGTCTCGACCTCGTAGTGTCATTGTTACTTTGGGGGCTCATCTCTATAGAATACCAGAGGTAGTTCTGACTACTGTTCCACCTAAAAAGTGTCGCAAGATAGTATCTCATACTACAAAATTCAGCTTCTTCACAATCTGTTCAAAAGGTGAACAAAAGGGTACTGCAACCACTACAACCTCGTCCCAAGAACATTCTATCCAACAGAAGCAGGTCGACAAGATTGTAGCAAAGTGTAAAGATTCCTTCTGCAAAAAATAATCTCATGTATCCAGACTACTTAAAAAGGTCCAACCCTTCCAGCCACATGCTTGTGATAGCCTTCCACAAACGGAGCAACGCAACGTCCCCAGCAAGGCAAGGATCTCACCAAGATTCGGATTCAGTAAACATTTTTTCCTCTCCCCCGGGCACTCAACACAATGAAGACCATTGCTTCCTAAGGAGGGAGGATTGATCCAGGTGGATATCAGTGGCCACCCACATTTTCCAACTGGCTTAAAACAATTTTCTGGCAATTTTGGCAATTTACTATTTTTAGCAGTTTTTTACTTCCGGGGCCATTTTGAGGGCCTAAATGAAGATTTTTAGAGATCGATATTCTCAATGATATCCAAAGGCATGATTGAGCCCCCGAAATGAATCTCCTTGATGATACCTTTCCAACGGGCTATCATATGCCTAAAACGGAGATCGTATGCAAAAGTTACGACCCCAAGAAGTTGATGTACTAACTTACCCAAATGGGGCCCACATGACTTTTGGTGCTTCATCTCCTAGGGTTAGGTTTTTGGATGTCTAGGGTTTTTGGCTTTCCGGTTTATTTTAAAAAGGCCTTTAGAGCCTCATTCTAATCATCTTCTTGCGAATGCGAGTAGTTGTCACATCTCTTCTTAGATATAAGCTGCAACCATTCTAGCGAGTTTTTCACTCTGTATTTTTACAGTCTTTGTACATTTCTTTCATTAATAGAAATCGTGTATTACTGTATATCTGTGTTCATGGTTGCATCTATGATACATTTCTATTACTATTAGATATCTGAGATACCTCTGTGCATTTATTTATTATATCTTCGCTCTCATTTCATGCCGAAAATAATTTGGATTAGTGGTATCAGAATAGGCTGCTCTTGATCGTTTTTCAGTGCATGTCCCCAACGGGGTCTGATTATAGCCAATTGGGTCTTGAGCTTGCCCCTCTTGAACACGATCTCTCTCTCACACCCAAGAAACCCTCCATAGCATAAGAAAAGAAAAACGACGGAGCATACGATCCTATCAATTTGTTGTTTGAGCAAGCTCTCACGTGACAGAGGGACGAAATGATGGAGAATTTTTCCCACATCCTTCAATGCCTTCTGATAGAATCAGGAACATCTTCATCTAGCACCCACTTTGGAGGCACCTCTCCTTTTAAGGTACAAGTCAATTTTGATATTCCTATATTTGAAGGTTAGATAGATGCGGATGCCCTAGATAAATGGTTAAATCTGTTAGAAGGTTATTTCTCTGTTCACAATTTTTCCAGCAGGGAAAAGATCATAGTATCACTCCTTAAGGCTCTCTTCCATGTCAAACATTGGTGGGAAACTTACAGGGAGCAGAGTTCCACAGAGGAGTCTGGAATATATGGGGCCGAGCCCACTTGGGATTTTTTTGTGGATGTGGTAAAGGAATGGTATTTTACCCTGTTGGAAACTATGAGGACCAGTCATGAGACGGAGCACACTGCGGCAAGAGAGGGGCCAAGAAGTTCCGGAGTTCACCAATACTTTCTATACCTTGCGTACCAAGTTGGGTATCAAAGGCTCTGAACGAAATTTGGTTCTGAAATACCGTGGGGCTCTACACAGATACATCCAAACTGAAATGGATTTTTTGGACATCTCATCACTGGGTGTTGCTTATCGATATGTTGTTAAAATCGAGCAAAAATTTAAGCACCAGAACAAACGGGAGTTTAGGTCTTCAAATCTGCAACAACTAAAGTATGATAAATACGACCCTGACAAACAGCTTCCTGAAAACTAGTCTAAGCGACAGGAAAAGAAGGGTCACGGGAAGACGAAGAAGGACACCAGAAAATGGTGCGATTTCCACAAAATCCCCTAGAACAATACCAATGAATGTCGCTCAAAACAGTCATTGGTAGCCGAGATCAAAGACAAGGATCCAAACCCTGATTCGGAATTTGATTATGAAAATATTGGTAAAAGACAGATCATCGACACCGACCCCACTGTTATTGTCGCGACTGCAACAATTCAACCAGAAGAACCAACAGATCTTGAAGAGGGGGAGCACCTTTTTCATTCATAGATGTGGGTGAAGGGGACCCCACTACATTTTATTATTCATAGCGGAAGCCAAAAGAACCTCATCTCAGCAGAGGTCATCAAACAGTTGGGATTGTCAACAACACCACACCCGCATCCATACAACATCGGGTGGCTTCGCCAAGGATGAGATCTATGTGTCATCCAACAATGTCGATTGTCATACGACATCCAGCCCTTCAAGGATGAGGTATTATGTGATGTTTCCCCACTAGATGTCTGTGACGTTCTCTTGGGACAACCATATATGTGGAAGCGCCATGCTATTTATGAGTCTCGACCTCGTAGTGTCATTGTTACTTTGGTGGGTTATCTCTATAGAATACCAAAGGTAGTTCCAACTATCCTTCCACCTAAAAAGTGTCACAAGGTAGTATCTCATACTACAAAATTTAGCTTCTTCATAGTCTGTTCAAAATGTGAACAAAAGGGTATTGCAACCACTACAACCTCGTCCCAAGCACATTCTATCCAACAGAAGCAGGTCGACAAGATTGTATCAAAGTGTAAAGATTCCTTTTGCATTAAAGAATCTCATGTATCCAAACCCGTTAAAAAGGTCCAACCCTTCCAGCCACATGCTCGTCATAGCCTTTCACAAACCGAGCAGCGCGACATCTCCAGCAAGGCAAGCAACTCACCAATATTCAAATTCAGCAAACACATTTTCTTCTCCCTCGGGAACTCAACGCAATGGATACCATTGCTTCCTAAGGAGGGAGGATTGATCCAGGTGGATATCGGTGGCCCAAAACATTTTTCTGGCAATTTTGGGAATTTACTATTTTTAGCAGTTTTTAATTTTCGGGGCCATTTTGAGGGCCTAAATGAAGGTTTTTCTGGATTTATCTTCTCAAAAATATCCAAAGGCATGATTGATCCCCCAAAATGAATCTCCTCGACAATACCTTTCCAACGGGCTATCATACGCCTAAAACGGAGATCGTATGCAAAAGTTACGACCCCGAGAAGTTGGTTTACTAACTTACCCAAACGAGACCCACATGACTTTTGGCATTTCATCTCCTAGTGTTAGGTTTTTGGTTGTCTAGGGTTTTTGGCATTCCGGTTTACTATAAAAATTCCTTCAGAGCCTCATTGTAATCATGTTCTTGCGAATGCGAGTAGCCGTCACATCTCTTCTCAGAGATAAGCTGCCACCATTGTAGCGAGTCTTTCACTCTATATTTTTACAGTCTTTGTACATTTATTTCATTAATAAAAATCATGTATTACTGTATATCTGTGTTTATGGTTGCATCTCTGATACATTTCTATTATATTATTGGATATCTGCGACATCTATGTGCATTTATTTATTATATCTCCGCTCTCATTTCGTGCCAAAAATAATTCGAATCAGTGGTATCAAAGTAGGCTGCTCTTGATCGTTTTCAGTGCATGTCCCCAATGAGGTATGAGTATAGAAAGTTGGGTCTTGAGATTGTCTCTCTTGAACACAATCTCTCTTGCACGCCTAAGAAACCCTCCATGGCGGAGCAGACGATCCTATCAATTTGTTGCTTGAGCAAGCTCTCACGCGACAGAGGGACGAAATGATGGATAATTTTTCCCACATCCTTCAATGCCTCCTGATAGAATCAGGTGCATCTTCATCAAGCGACCACTTTGGAGGCACCTCACCTTTTAAGGTATAGGTCAATTTTGATATTCCTATATTTGAAGGTCAGATAGATGCGGATGCCCTAGATAAATGGTTAATATGTTAGAAGGTTATTTCTCTGTTCATAATTTTTTCGATAGAGAAAAGATCATCTTCGCACTCCTTAAGGCTCTCCCCCATGTCAAACATTAGTGGCTAACTTACTGGGAGCAGAGTTCCATAGAAGAGTCTGGCATATATGGGGTTGAGCCCACTTGAGATTTTTTTTTTGAATGCGGTAAAGGAACAATATTACCCTGTTGGCAACTATGAGAACCAGTACATGAGATGGACCACACTGTTGCAAGAGAGGGGCCAAGCAGTTCTAGAGATCACAAATACATTCCATACCTTGTGCACCAAACTGGGTATCAAAGACTTTGAACGACATTTGGTTCTGAAATACCGTGGGGCTCTACACAGATACATCCAAACTGAAATGGATTTTCTGGACATCTCATCACTCGATGTTGCTTATCGATATGTTGTTAAAATCGAGCAAAAATTTAAGCACCAGAACAAATGGGAGTTTGTGTTTTCAAATCCGCAACAACCAAAGTATGATAAGGACGACCCTAAAAAACAACTTCTTGAAAACCATTTTAAGACACAGGAAAAGAAGGGTCACGGAAAGACGAAAAGGGACACCGAAAAATGGTGTGATTTCCACAAAAGCCCTTGGAACAACACCGATGAATATTGCTCAAAACAGTCATTGGTGGCCGAGATCAAAGACAAGGAGCCCAACCTTGATTCAGAATTTGATTATGAAAATATTGGTAAGAGACAGATTATCGACATAGACTCCACTGCTATTGTCGCGACCACAACAATTCAACTAGAAGAACTAACAGATCTTGAGGAGGGGGAGCACCTTTTTCATTCACAGATGTGGGTGAAGGGGACCCCACCACATTTTATTGTTGATAGTGAAGCCAAAAGAACCTCATCTCAGCAGAGGTCATCAAACAGTTGGGATTGTCAACAACACCACACCCGCAACCATACAACATTGGGTGGCTTCGCCAAGGACGAGATCTCCGTGTCAGCCAACAATGTCGATTTTCATACGGCATCCAACCCTTCAAGGATGAGGTATTATGTGATGTTTCCCCACTGGATATCTGTGATGTTCTCTTGGGACAACCATATATGTGGAAGCGCCATGCTATTTATGAGTCTCGACCTCATAGTGTCATTGTTACTTTTGGGGGTCATCTCTACAGAATACCAGAGGTAGTTCCGACTACTATTTCACCTAAAAAGAACCACAAGGTAGTATCTCATACTACAAAATTCATCTTCTTCACAATCTATTCAAAAGGTGAACAAAAGGGTACTGCAACTACTACAGCCTCGACCCAAGCACCTTCTATCCAACAAAAGCAGGTCGACAAGATTGTAGCAAAGTGTAAATATTCCTTCTGCGCAAAATAATCCCATGTATCCAGACTGGTTAAAAAGGTCCAACCATTCCAGCCACATGCTCGTGATAGCCTTCCACAAACGGAGCAACGCGACGTCTCCAGCAAGGCAAGTAGCTCACCAAGATTCAGATTCAACAAACATTTTTTCCTCTCCCCCGGGCACTCAACGCAATGGAAAAAATTGCTTCCTAAGGAGGGAGGATTGATCCAAGTGGATATCGGTGGCCATCCACCTTTTCCAACTGGCTGAAAATAGTTTTCTAGCAATTTTGGCAATTTACTATTTTTAGCAGTTTTTAACTTCCAGGGCCATTTTGAGGGCCTAAATGAAGGATTTTTGGGATCGAGCTTCTCAATGATATCCAAAGGCATGATTGAGCCCCCCAAAATGAATCTCCTTGATGATACCTTTCCAACAGGCTATCATACACCTAAAACAGAGATCGTATGCAAAAGTTACGACCCTGAAAAGTTGATGTACTAACTTACCCAAACGGGGCCCCCATGACTTTTAGTGCTTCATCTCCTAGGGTTAGGTTTTTGGATGTCTAGGGTTTTTGGCATTCCATTTTATTGTAAAAATTCCTTCAAAGCCTCATTTTAATCATCTTCTTACGAATGCGAGTAGCCATCACATATCTTCTAAGAGATAAGCTGCCACCATTCTAGTGAGTCTTTCACTCTATATTTTTATAGTCTCTGTACATTTCTTTCATTAATAGAAATCATGTATTACTGTATATATGTGTTTATGGTTTCATCTCTGATACATTTTTGTTATATTATTGGATATCTACGATATCTCTGTGCATTTCTTTATTATATCTCCGCTCTCATTTTGGTGCCAAAAATAATCTGGATCAGTGGTATCAGAGCAGGCTGCTCTTGATCGTTTTTCAGTGCATGTCCCCAACTTATCTGAAAATAGAAGGCTGACTTGTTATGCTATGCAAGCACCCTCTACTTCATTAAAAATAAACTTTACAGGACCTTGTTTCATGTGTTAAAATATGCAAGAACAAAATTATGTGCCAAGTTTATGAATCTTCTTTTGAATGTTTATGTGTGAGGAATTGTTCTTTTATATGGTTAAATATGTACTTTAAATAAATACACAGCAACACAACTTGCAGCAAATAAACCATCAAACTCACAATAAGAACAACATGATTAAGGAGTTCACCCCTCTCCGGGCTACATCTCCTTGAGCCTCCATTAATGGACTTGGCTCTCTGGGATTAATTTGTCAAAAGTTCTTTTACAAGATGTTGCTCAACTCCAATGGAAATTATGACTGTACCATTGGGATCAGAACACATAAAAACCCCAAAAATGACTAATAAAACTCTGAAAACGGATCATGGCTCATCCGGGCATGACCTCTTCTACATGTGGCCATAAGATTCACTGAGATTTTATGTGGAAAAAACACCTGTAAAAGTCCTCAAAAGCCTCTGAAACCTGTGCCAATGTGTTCAGAGCACAACAATTAGTCAAAAATGACTATTCAGTCACAGAAAACAAACTTGGACTCACCAAAACATGACCTCAATCAATGAGGGCTTCAAGCTCCCTGGAGCTTGCTGAAACTTCAATGGCTAAAAACCTGCAAAATTAGTCTTCAAATGGCTGTGAAAACAGTGCCAATGGATTCAGAACGTCCAAAAACCCCTAGCTGGGCTTTTACGGCACCTCAATCGGCCAAAAAATTAGAAAGATAGGCCTCCTACCATCATCTTCATTCAAGCTTGCTGGCTCTGGTTCGTCAAAATGCACCTCTGTGTGCTTGAACCTAGAACACGCTCCAAAATGCGTGCTTAAACCCAGCACCCGCGTGTAATCGAAAAATGTTCTAAACTGTAGAACCTTTAACGAATTTTTGCCCCCCCAACCGAAAACTGTTGGGCATATGGGCACCATACGACCTCGGGCTAGCACAAAAGAGCTCGGTTCCAAGATTGAACCTGGGCGTGACAAGTGGCAGGCGAATGTTAAACCATTTGAAAACCAAACTAAAACCAAAACGCGCCAATCGTTCCATATGATATGGTCACATGCGAAAACCGGGGGCTAGCTCTGTTTGCAAAACAAAACTCCCGTGCGCAAATATTATGGTATGGTCATATGTATACAATGATACGACCGTGAGTCAGGGCTAAGCCCCGGCCCGACCCCCCGTCGTATGCAACATTACACAAATTTAAATAAATATTGTAACATATGATAGTTAAGAAACATAGCGTGGCGCATTGGTTAGTCGGACTTTGCAAAGACTTTACATGGTGGGAGGAGGTCCGGGGTTCAAATCCCACGGACTCCATAAACTTTTAAACAAACAACCAATACAACGGTTCCATGTGGCAGCCCATGACTGGGCCACGTGGCACCACGCCATTTGCCCAATAATTGCCACGTGTCGCATCACAATTCGACCAACTGTCAGCCAATCCGAATCTGCCAACTCATCTCTGCCACGTCACCTCTACCATGTCAGCATACGGTCATGCCACGTCACCTCTACCATGTCAGCATATGGTCATGCCACGTCAGCATCCATACGGACTGTACGGACTGCACAGTTAGCATCCCTTTTTTTACATGTTTGACTATTCGAATAGATTGCGATATCTCTCGCTCCTGACGTCCGTTTGAGACAAAACACATTGCGTTGGGTTCGTGATGACGAGGGCTACGCTCTCATTCGTTTTGAGGCAATTCTGAGAACATTGATTTTTGAGCTAAAATTTGACCCCTGGTCCAGATTTTGATCACCAACGAGGTCTGAGTATAGCAAGTTGGGTCTTGAGATTGTCTCTCTTGAACACAATCACTCTCGCATGCCCAAGAAACCCTCCATGGTAGAAGAAAAGAAAAACGACGAAACATACGATCCTATCAATTTGTTGCTTGAGTAAGCTCTCACGCGACAAAGGGACGAAATGATGGAGAATTTTTCCCACATCCTTCAACGCCTCCCATTAGAATAAGGCGCATATTCATCAAGCAGCCACTTTGGAGGCACCTCGTCTTTTAAGGTACAGGTCAATTTTGATATTCCTATATTTGAAGGTCATATAGATGTGGATGCCATAGATAAATGGTTAAATCTGTTAGAAGGTTATTTCTCTGTTCACAATTTTTCCAACTGAGAAAAGATCATCTTCGCACTCCTTAAGAATCACCCCTATGTCAAACATTGGTGGGAAACTTATTGGGAGAAGAGTTCCATAGAGGAGTCTGAAATATATGGGGTCGAGCCCACTTGGGATTTTTTTGTGGATGAGGTAAAGGAACAATATTACCCTGTTGGCAACTATGAGGACCAGTACATGAGATGGACCACACTATGGAAAGAGAGGGGCCAAGTAGTTCCAGAGTTCACCAACACCTTCCATACCTTGTGTACCAAGCTGGGTATCAAAGACTCTGAACAACATTTGGTTCTGAAATACCGTGGGGCTCTACATAGATACATCCAAACTGAAATGGATTTTTTGGACATCTCATCACTCGGTGTTGCTTATCAATATGATGTTAAAATTGAGAATAAATTTAAGCACTAGAACAAATGGGAGTTTGGGTCTACAAATACGCAACAACCAAAGTATGATAAAGACGGCCCTAACAAATAGCTTCCTGAAAACCAGTCTAAGCCACAGGAAAAGAAGGGTCACAGGAAGACAAATAAGGACACCAGAAAATGGTGTGATTTCCACAAAAGCCCCTAGCACAACACCGATGAATATCACTCAAAACAGTCATTGGTGGTCGAGATCAAAGACAAGGTGCCAAACCCTGATTCAGAATCTGATTCTGAAAATATTCGTAAAAGGAAAATCATCGATGAAGACCCCACTGCTATTGTCGCAACCGCGTCAATTCAACTAGAAGAACTAACAGATCCTGAAGAGGGGGAGCGCCTTTTTCATTCACATATGTGGGTGAAGGGGACCCCGCTGCATTTTATTATTGATAGTGGAAGCCAAAAGAACCTCATCTCAGCAGAGGTCATCAAACAGTTGGGATTGTCGACAACACCACACCCGCAGCCATACAACATCGGGTGGCTTCGCCAAGGATGAGATCTCTGTGTCAGCCAACAATGTCGATTGTCATATAGCATCCAACCCTTCAAGGATGACGTATTATGTGATGTTTTCCCACTGGATGTCTGTGATGTTCTCTTGGGCCAACCATATATGTGGAAGTGCCATGCTATTTATGAGTCTCGACCTCATAGTATCATTGTTACTTTGGGGGGTCATCTCTACAGAATACCAGAGGTATTTCCGACTACTGTTCCACCAAAAAAGTGCCGCAAGGTAGTATCTCATACTACAAAATTCATCTTCTTCACAATCTGTTCAAAAGGTGAACAAAAGGGTATTGCAACCACTACAACCTCGGCCCAAGCACCTTCTATCCAATAGAAGCAGGTCGACAAGATTGTAGCAAAGTGTAAAGATTCCTTCTGCACAAAATAATATCATGTATCTAGACTGGTTAAAAAGTTCCAACCCTTCCAACCACATGCTCGTGATAGCCTTCCTCAAACTGAGCAGTGCGACGTCTTCAGCAAGGCAAGCAACTCACCAAGATTCAGATTCAACAAACGTTTTTTCCTCTCCCCCGAGCACTCAATGCAATGGATACCATTGCTTCCTAAGGAGGGAGGATTGATCCAGGTGGATATCGGTAGCCACCCACCTTTTCCAATTAGCTCAAAACAGTTTTCTGCAATTTTGGCAATTTACTATTTTTAGTAGTTTTTAACTTCCGAGGCCATTTTGAGGGCCTAAATGAAGGTTTTTCGGCATCGAGATTATCAATGATAGACTAAGGCATGATTGAGCCCCTAAAAGTAATCTCCTCGATGATACCTTTCCAATGGGTTATCATACGCCTAAAACATAGATTGTATGCAAAAGTTACAACCCCGGGAAGTTGATGTACTAACTTACCCAAACGGGGCCCACATGACTTTTGGCGCTTCATCTCCTAGTGTTAGCTTTTTTGGATGTCTAAGGTTTTTGGCATTCCGATTTATTGTAAAAATGCCTTCAGAGCCTCATTGTAATCATCTTCTTGCAAATGCAAGTAGTCGTTACATCTCTTCTCAGAGATAAGCTGCCACCATTCTAGCGAGTCTTTCACTCTATATTTTTGCAGTCTCTGTACATTTATTTCATTAATAGAAATCGTGTATTACTGTATGTCTATGTTTATGGTTGCATATATGATACATTTATGTTATATTATTGGATATCTGTGATATCTCTGTGCATTTCTTTATTATATCTCTACTCTCATTTCGTGCTGAAAATAATCTGGATCAGTAGGGCTTGCAGCCTATCCCCTAAGGATTGAAAATGGGGGACAAGTGTGGAGTCAGAGCCAAACCATTTTCCTTAGAGATGATTTTTATAAACTAGTTGAAGGTAAAGTAAAAAATCTTATGGAAGTGGAAGAAGAAATTGCACAACACCATGAGGGGGGTTTGAAGACTGGTCTCAAGGGATCTCCTCATAAAATAAAGGTGAAAAATCAAAGAACCCTATGGACCACTAGAAACCCATGTCCATGATAGATGAATTAGCCCATATTATTGAGTATTTTAGGGATATGATGATATTCTATGAGGAAAAGTTTAATATCGTTCAACTTATCACTGCTAACACTTCCAAAGTCACAATGTCACAATGTCTTTTGGAAAATGTATAATGTATTTTGTGACTTATTGAGAGAGGTAAAAAATGGAAAGTGGGTAAGTACACAAGTAACCTATTCTAGGCTACTAGATTAGGTCCACACAAGGAGCACTCCTCTCCAAGGTACATGTCGTAAGGTGGTTGGACTCCACCTCCCAAGTGGTGCACTCTCCAAGCTAAGGCTCCACATGTCAAGCACGCATCATCACAATGTTGCATGCTCTCCAAGCAAGGCTACAAGCTCCAACACTCCTCCACGTGTTTGCAAGGCCACAACAAACTCCAAGTAGTGTGCCCTACAAGCAAGACTCCCTCAAGCCAAGCGCTCAACCTCCTAGAGTGTGCCACATTGTCTTGATGCTTCTAGGGCTATATGCCCTTCCTCCTAGTGCCTAATGCTCCTTCACATGATATATCCACAACCTATGCTAAGGCCCCATCCTCCTCAACATGTGTGCCATGTAGGATATTTCAATGTTACATACGATAACTACCTCCATAAGAAGTGCACCTCATGTAGCACATATCTCAAGGACAAGTATCCACCTATAGTTATCTCTCCAAATGTTAATCAACCAAGATAGTTTAAGATAGAACAAGGGGGCTAGGGTTTTACCATGCACTCCACATCACATGAAGCACACACCTAGCATGGTGTAAACACTTTTAGAGCAACTTAAAAACTAACAACTTGCAAGTAGCTCATGTGTTATTTGCTACAAGGCAAATGGAAAAACTTGTTGGTGCCCAATATGAATGCCCAAAAGAAAAAGAATACATTTTTTTCTAGAATTACATTGCGTATTAACGAGCTTCACCTCTTCCTTGTTGATGCACTGCTTGTTGATAAGCTTCCCTCTCTTGTTGTCAATGCACAAACAAAACGATGTCGACCCCCCGTCGTCACCAAGCACGTTGACAACGATCTTCTCCCTCTCGTCAACCCTGACTAGGTCAGCACGGACCACCTTCGTTCTGGGGATTATTTCGTCCTCCTCCATCGTAGACCCTTGTTACATCATCAATCAATCTCCTAACATTTCCAGTGACTAAACTCTCCACACCTATCTAGATAGTTGGTCAATAATTTCCTATCTCACTTGATCCACTTTAGATTGCAGTCGTAATCAAGTTTGTAGTGTCCCCAATGTATTCTCCGCGCACATGGTACTAACTTGTTTTCTTTGTGTTTCCTAATGTTATGACTAAATATTCATTGTGAGAGCATCGCCTAGGGTTAACCAAAACACCTATGGGTCTTGCGTTGGTTCTGAAACACACCTATGAAGAAATCTGATCCTCCCATCTCTTACATAGTGCTAAGTGCTTCAAACGTCAGTTGGTTGTTTTGGAAAATGTATAATTTAATGCTACTAATGCATCAAAACAATGTTAATGGATGAACCAAGTCCCTATACATCATAGATGGAGCAGGAATTGATGAAATCTAATTTGGGTAAAGCATCAACAAATGCGAGACCTGGACTTCCATTAAAAAATGCCTTTGAGCACAATTTTTTGGTGTCTGTCAAAGTTAAATTTTCATCCCTAAAATAGGTTAATTATATTATTCCTGCCATTACGATTCCAACACAACTGACATAATCGAATTCTGAGGCTGGAAAGTCATAAAACAATCACCAAGGATTTCTAGCCTAGTTAGCCTCGACAACCACGACATCGACAAAATACTTGAATGGCATATCCAGTTGTCTCACTAAAGGTGTCTCTCTATGCTCTCCGCATCACAAAAATTGGTACCCCGATCCAGTGTTGTATGAGTAAGTTATGAGCTTTTAAAGTCAAGCCGAGTAGCATCAACATCTCCTTCAACCAGGTAACTGGTTAGCACCGCCCATATGCAAAAGTCTCATTATTTTTAACAAAAAATGTTTTAATGTACAAATATTTAATTAAATTACAATTTAATTTAAATTTATTTCAATTTGAAAAAACATTTAATTTCAAATTCATATGAATTGAAATAAATTAATAAAAAATGATGCAATGACTAAACGACTTGGACAAACGTATGAGGATTATTGTATAAGGTTTTAAAGCTCACGTGGAGGGGAGGGCTCATGACCCATATCCCACGTACCCCCTTTGATAAAGATGCGCGCCCTTTCCAATACTTAAACAACTCAGACACCAAGTTCATCGACATGTTTGGAGAACTTAACAACAAGTTCATTGATGTGCTTGACGAAGTTTACTTCATGTGTGTTGATAATCTACGGGGAAGTTGATAGCAAATGCTCTGACATGCCATCAACATAACATAGTTGATAGCAAATGCCACGATGTGACTAGGAAATTTTTATAATAAGTACTTTGATTTATGCTTGGAGACATTTATAACTCAAAGTTCAAACTAAATCTTAGGTCAGCGCATTGGGTTTAGTTGATGAAGTGTAAGAGGGGAGCACGACATGCCCCATGACTCCCCTTTTGTTTTTTTTTGTCCAAGGTGAAGTGGGGAAAGGGCGTGACCAAGCCACCCCCTTCCTCCTTCTCTTTTATTTGATACCATAACTTTCATGGACTAGGAAAGAGAAGGGGTGTGACATGCCAACCCCTTCCCCTTTTTTTATTTTCAAACATTTTAAATGTAAAGTGGAAGAGTGGGGAACACCCCTAATATTTAATTTGGATATTTTAAAAGATTCCCTCCTTCAAAAACATGTTTTAACTTAAACCACTTTGTTGAGAATATTTTCTCCACTTATATAAAACCAGAAACAAACTAAGTACCAAGTTTTTGTGGAACCATTGCATAACAGTTTGATCCAACCCAGCATGCCCATGACGATGACGAAGTATAAGCTCGAGAATTACAACAACCACTTGCCCAGAGAGTTTAAAAGAATGCACACCAACAAAATCACTCGACGAAGTTCATAATTTAGCCTCTGACTTTCTAGTCAAGTCCTCCAATGCAAATCAGAAGAGTTTACATCAAATCTTCCAATGCAAATCGGAAGAGTTTCTATCAACTCCTTCGATGCAAATCAGAAGAGTTTCCATTTAATCCTACGATGCAAATAGAAGGAGTTACCATGAACTCCTCCAATGCAAATCAGAAGAGTGGCCATCAACTCCTTCAATGCAAATTGGAGGAGTTTCCATTAACTCCTCTGAAACCTAAAAAAATGTATTTCGTAAATTCATCATAACATTTTACTCAGGTGTCCATTTCATGAATTATTTATATCGTTGGAAAGGTATTTCTGATTTATACAACTTTCTAGTTATAGGATTTAAGAAATTCCTAACATATTTCCTTCATTTTGCAATATGAAGATATAGTACCTTGTTGGCATCCCTGGTGAATGCAACGCCTCAATCATGAGCATATGAACCAAGAACCGAATGTAGGGAAGTTTAATTGATATTTCAATTATTTAATGCCTCAGTTATATGTTTTTGAATGATTAATATTAATAGTTGTTTTGGGTTGATTCTCATCTATTGTATGTTTTATGGTGTTGGGTGTCAATTCCAAGAGGAGATCATACTCAACATCCTCGCAATGCAATCTACAACCAAGGATGACATGGTAGCCATAACAATAGCAACCACGGTGATAGAGGAGAAACAAGGGAAATCTAACACAAATAACTGAAGAAGGGATCTGATCCACATGATGGTCAACTGTCAAATTTGGATAACGAAGATGTTCCCATGTCTAGACCAACCTCCATGATGTGTAGGGCATGTACAATCAACATCTATGATGGCCCCAAACGCTAGACAAAAAATTCGAATTGTAACCATTGAATTCCCCCCTCATCATTACAAAGGGGATAAAGACAAAAGTTTGGAAATGAAAGGTCACTAGGGTAGGTGGAAGGCGAAGGGTCACATTCACCTACAGTAAATACCAGGATTGTATCCAAGAGAAAGGGATTTTTTCTCTTCAAACATTGTACACTTCTGAACTATTTTGGGAATACATTGTCAACTAAAATTGGATAACTTTCTTTAGAGTTTTCATGTACTATTGTTGAAATTGATAATACGGAGAAGCCCTCAGGGCCAACTTTTGACAGAGAGAAGAAATCGCATGTGTTGTTGTTTTGCTGCGAACTATTGCAAGCAAAATGTTTGTTGTTCACATGAGTTGTAAGAGCATGTTTGTTTATGGACGGTTCTGATGCAATATATGTTTTCTTACAGTTTTGTTACTCTTTCTTATATTACATGTCCTGAGCGAATGAGCTGCCAATGTATGTGATATAGTGACTTAGAATATTTTGGTTATATATTCATGTGCATGTGTTATCTGACTTTATTTCTTCATTTCATCTATCTGGGTGAAGTTATTGGTAGAGTTAGTTTCATGTCACAGCTCATTCACTTATGTTAATTCACTCCTAGCTAGGACAGGGTAGATTAGAAGTAGATTAGATACATGCATTTACATAGTCTTCATTTGTATCTTCCATTTGCATAACCATCCATCACTTACCTTCATAGGTGGATCGGGTCGCAATCGATAAAACCAAACTAACAATGGTTGTCAGACCAAGATATGGATAGGTTCACTATTCCAAATGGTGAGAGGTCTAATTGAGACTTCTTACCAGCGGTAATCCCTTACTATTGTTGGGTGAATTTAGACCCGTCAATAGGACCTAATCTGAAGATCAGGTCCCTCTCTTTTCTGTTGTTAAAAATAAACACATAAAAACCTTTGCCACAATAAAACCTAGAAATATGACCTAGAAATTTCCAATTCTTTGTGGCCCATTCTTGAATTGATCGAGGATTAGGCCAAATGCTTGTGAACTTGCCAAATAAGCCTCTCTCGTGTAGGAGAATAGATTTCCTTTTTTCTTTTAAGAAAATCATGTCTAGATTGGGGACAAGTTCTTCCCTTTTGAAAAATGTGCTCTTCTTATAAAAATTCTCGCCAACAACTTTAGAAGATCGGATCAGTGAAGCAAAGGCTTCCTTTTCTAGATTGGAAGGTTTGCCCATGGTGAATAGAGAATAGCCAGGGTGATAAATACACAAAATCGATAGTCAAATTGAAGAGAAAATTAGATATGACGAATAAAGGAAGCTTAGGTGAAGAAAGAATCTCAGTCCAATGATCCTGCAACTCGATCTACAATACTTCTACTTCACGCAATGACACTAGTGATCTTCCAGCTTTAGGAAACAAATGAGGGGTTTGATGTAGGCGACGACTAGGTAAACCCTAGCCATAGTGGTCAATGTTTGAAACCTTCATCACTCGAGCGCTATAATTGAACTCAATTCCCTAATGGTAATTGTTCAACAATATCTTTCTTATTAGTCTCTACTTTTTAAGTTGGGAATATATGAACCAATTTGACATGATTTTGTTAATTTTCATGCAAATTCAAGCATTTTTCCTTGATTTACCTAAAGTTTTTGCTTGATAATATATACAAATCCTTACGTCCACTAATTGGATAGTTCTGCATCTTTTTTGGCCTCATATCAAGGCTATTTTCATTTCTTATACCGTCTTCTATGTTTCAACATAAGAAAATTATAAATTGTTAAAACAATCAATCCTAGATATAACAAAGTCAAGTAATGCTAGACATCATTTTACCATTAATAGGTCTCTCTCATCTGAGAAAACAATTACTTAGATTAAATCACCATTTTTATAGGCTTCATACTCAACCCTAACATGGTGATCATTCCACTACCTTAGTTGATAAGTGATCATTGCACCACCTTATTTCTACACCACCTTCACTTCATGCAAGGGCCACAACTATATGGTATGTACTCCAAATTGCATCAACATATTGTATTCTACTGCAAATTTTTAGTTTTGGCATGAGAACTGTTGATGTATTTGAACCATGGAGCGTGAACATTGTATATGAATCATGAAAGAAACAACAAACCATCTCTAGGATATATTTATTTGGTCTTGCTTACAATTATAGTCCTACAATGAGAAATACATGTAAAGTTTTGTAATGCATATTTTATTTTTAAAAATGTAATGCCTATGTGTTGTCTATTTGAGGATAACCATACAATAATAAGTTGATTTAATTGTATTAGGAAATTGAATAATTGAAATACTAGATCATAGTGCGACACTATTAAAAACATGGTAATGTGGTCCAATAGACAAGTATGGTCTAAATGGCCAACACAAATATGGTAAAAAAAATATTCCAATAAGTTCAACATAAGAATCTAGAGTCCTAATAAGATGTACTCCATGAAGAATATGGTATTGTATTACCTTTATCCTCAACTTTGATAAGTAGGTAGAAATACTTTGATAAAAACATCTAAATGCAAAACCCAAATGCCTTATTGTCTAGGGAGATGAACTAAACCACGAGAGACCATTTTTACACTAAATTGTATATTTTTATTTTAACAAAAATATTATGAACAATTTCATCATTTCCCACTTCCCAGTTTGCAATTCCTAAACTCTTTTAATGATATCTTTCTTATTATACTTGCCAACAGGTATGTATATAGTATTATCGTGGAACATGTATTAGTTCGAGCATTGACCAAACATTTTTACAAAATTTCCAAAGTTTTACATTAGCGAACAAATTTCTTTATTTTCCTGCAATTTTAAGATGGAGATATCTATCATACCATTGGTTAGATGATTTGAACTCTTATTGTGAAGTCGACGACGACTTTGATGGGATTAGCAACATGGTTTAATGTGTTGGAAAGTCTTTCAAATCTACATGTATTTGTTGTCAACCTGCACTTACTTCTTTATCCTTTGTGTTCTTATTCGAGCCACTATCTTTCTTTACAGCCTGACATTTTTCTTCACAACCTGACATTTGCGGTTGCGGTAGTCGTACAAATGGTAGCATTCAATGCATTGAGGCAAACAAATAGATGCTACTATGCTAACATTGAATGCATTGAACTCTCAAATAATACTAAATAGACAACCATCCTTCAATTGTGATAGGTATGTTGATTGCAAAATCTTATTTTTAAATGCTTAGTTGCAAGTTGGAAGTTGGTGCATAATGAAAAAATAACGTAGGTACGATGGAAGGTCCTTTTAGACAAGGGGCCACAAAGACAAATTTTGACATTAAGTGTTGGTGGGAGAGAATACCCTAAATGGTCCTTTCCTAAGACTCATTATTGGTTTTCATTTTTTTGAAAGGTTGTACAAGAGAGTAAATGGATTTAGTACATATGGAGTGGTTGGTAATTCAAAAAGGATTGTTAACATTTCATCTTCGAGGAGGTAACTTTTCATCTTCAAGAGATAGCAATGGCTTTTTGTGTAGATAAATCTTTTTTTTTTTTTTTTTTTGGTACATTGTGTCATTATTTTTCATCTTCAAGAGGTAACAATTCTTCGAAAAGTAACAATGAGTTTTTTTGTAAAT
>ML778367.1:905959-973359 GCA_009831015.1 Picea engelmannii | reverse complement strand
TTCTCTCCAGGTTACACTTTGTTTGGTGTCGGAAGAATGGCCCAGGGTGGGAAATGGTCCAGGTTCAGAAATCAGAAACAATCCTTCTTCCTTGGTTGAGAAGAATGGGGCAGATAGCCCAGTGTTGATATTCTATATTGAGGACAGACATTCTTTCAGACCTCACAGATGTGAGTGAAAGATTGGCCCAGATGATTATTGTTGATACTCTATACTGAGGGAAGACATTCTTTCAAATCTCACAGACGTGAGTGAAAGACTGGCCCAGATGATTCAGTTTTATCATAACCTTGTTTCTATGCAGATGAAGACTACCGTGGTGGCAGACATTCTTTCAGATCTCACAGATGTGAGTGAAAGATTGGCCCAGATAATACAGTTTTCATCATAACATTGTTTATATGCAAGTTGCTATTTGTTATGAAGGACAGTTTGTGATTGTGTTTCACAAAGTCTGAGTAGTTGTGTACTACTGGAATAGACACAGGTGTGTACCAGTTGTCATAGGAGATTATCCAGTCGGATAAAAATGACAGGTGCTTGTGGTGCTACCAGTTGAATGGTCTATTGTGCTCAAGACCATACCTCCCTAGCTAGGAGGGAGTGTTAATATTATGGTAGCTTCGGGAGGTATGAACCTCTATTATGACCTATGACGAGATTAGAATCCTCCGGAAGGAAGAAAAGAATTGAAGGAAACCCTAGACAGGTTGTCGGCTGAACAAATATATTTATATTGAATTTATTGATGCCCGAAAGGAGAAGTTGACCCAGTTAGACTGGCCAGGTCGGCCCTAGTTAGACTGGCCAGTCCACTATAAATACAGGGTGTCAGTTTCATTATTTGTCATCTTAGCAGTTGCAGTGAGAGCAATATTTGTGCAGGCAGTTGCAGGCAGCAGCAATTTGGTGCGCAGGTTTTCTGGGAAAGCTGGGAGAGTGGTGTGCTAGCTTTTGGGTGGGATCATCTGTTCAATTTAGTTTCTATTCTTTTGCTTGGTGCATTTAGCCTCTCTTAGCTATAGATTGCAACCAAAATTCTCTTCTCGATCAAGGTCAAGGTGCTCGGAGGGTGGCTTAAGGCCTGTGGTTGGGTGACGAGGGTATCGTCAATGGTTAAACGAGCACAATCCTCTATATTCTAACATGGTGGATATACATGGTTTTGTGGATGTAGACTGGGCTGGAGATCTGGATCATAGGAGATCTACAACCGGGTATGTGTTTAACCTGTTTGGAGGAGAAATAAGTTGGATGAGCAAAACACAGGCTGTGGTGGCACTTTCAACTACAGAAGCTGAATACTGCATGGCAGCCACTCATGCAAGTAAGGAAGAAATATGGTTACAAAGACTGTGTTCAGGTATTAGGTTGGTACAACAAGTTGTAAGGATAGAGTGTGACAGTTAGAGTGCAATTTTTCTGGCGAAGAACCTGACTTATCATTCAAAGACAAGGCATATTGATGTTCAATATCACTTTGTGAGAGACATGATAGAAGAAAAGAAAGTATCACTGATGAAGGTGGACACTTTGAAGAGTGTTGCAGACTCATTAACAAAATCTGTGAGCACTGAGAAGTTCTCTTGGTGTAGAGGATCCATGGGCATTGTTGCCCTAGATTGTTGACTATGTAACCCTATAACCCCCTGTATGCAAAGAAAACAACAGGTGGGAGAATGTTGGGTATGTGTTATATTCTTTGCATGAGTAGTAGTGTCTGAGCGTATGTGTCGGGCGCGCAGGGGGGTTAGAGGGGGTACAGGGGCAACACCCCCAATTTTTGTTTTTTCGGGTCCATATTTTCCGGAACCACATTTTTCAAGACCACATTATATTTAGGTGGTTTTTCGGCACATGGTTTCTTTGTCGATGGTTTTCTATTTCCAGTTAAGGAATTAGGGTTTTGGACTAATCCAGGTCATTGGGTTAGGGTTTTGGATGTCCCTGGCTCCTAAATGTATTTTGTATTGTAAACATTGTAACATAATGAATGAATATAGAATATGCTGGTTTTCCCTGTTTGGGTTTCCAGGGAAAAAATAAATAAATCTTTGTGTAATGTTTGTATTTTCCATTGTATCTTTTTTGTTCTTTTCTTAATATTTGTTTTCAGTAGATATTGTACAAGGTTAGAATTTACAGGGGCCTCTCTTGCTATTGGTTTTCTTCATGCGTACCATCTTCACTTGCAGGTGGTGGTTCTTATGTTGGGTTATTTCCCTGTCCCGCTTCACCTCCTTCTGGTAAGTAAGGTGGCCCCTGTAATTGTGATGCCTCGTTCTGTGGTAAGTTTTGGTGTTCTTGCCTTTATGGAGCCAACCCGACTGTGGTCCCGTCCTTGCAATCATGGCCTGCTCTTCAAGGTGGTCCTACCCGTCAGTATCCTCTGTTCCAGAGCATGTTCGCTTGATGACATTGTCATTATCCCTGCACCAATGCTTTTCCTTGCTCGTTGTACGCCATCCCTTTCCTCATCCCATCTCAGTACTTAGGTAAGGTGTGCTCCTACTTAGCCCTAGTGTAACCTGTCGTCCTTGGTCCTTTGCCGCCTGCGAGTTATCTCTTCTGCTTTCCAATGGGTAACTTCTGTACTTCTTTTTATTGATGGGACCGTGGTGTCGTACCTTCGCCTGATGTGTGATCTGCGTATGCATTTATAACCTTATTTGATTGGTGGGACATCAACTCATGTCTGGGACCTACGTGTCCTTTAGTGTCTATTGTGCCTCCATTCTTGCCATAATCTTATGTACTACTCTTGTTGTCCTAGTCTTTTGCCGCAAGTTGGGTGCAATCTGCTCGGAATTGACCTTGTGGGATGTTGCGCCAGATTGTGTCCAGTTCTGGACCTTCGTTCTCGACCCCCTCATTTGCTATTCTATCCGCCAGTCCATTTGCTGACCTCCTCACTCAATGCAACTCCACAGTGATCCCTATCCGCAAGTGCTCCTGGATTTTTTTCAGTAGGTAGGCCAATCGCCAGTGCCTCTGGATTTTACCTATTCTGGTACTGTTTTGGAGTTTTCTCACTGTGTTGATTACTAGCACGGAGTCTCCTTCCACTATGGCGTTCGTCATCCCCTCCCAACTGAGAATCCCTAGGCCTGTCTCCGGGGCTTTGAATTCTGCGACGTTATTAGTTGAGTTGCCTAGGCTTCCCGCGTATAGTCGTATGATGTTCCCTTTACTATCCCTAATTACTCCTCCCAAACCTGTTCTTTCTGGGTTGCCTTTCGCCGCCCCGTCAAAATTCAACTTGAGGGAGCCTGAAGGTGGCGGTTTCCAGTTGCGCTCACCTACTTGGAGTTGCGACTACTGTCTGTTTGGATTGGGGTTGCACCCACCTGTTAGTTGGAAAACCTCTAGGACTTGGGAGTCCTGATCCGTGGGTTGTGCTCTACCCTCCTGGCAGTTGCGGCTCATCATCATCTCACGTATCATGGAGGTTATTATTTCCTTGATCTTCCCTTCTGGACAACTTTGGTTTCCGAAAATGCATCGGTTCCTTTCCTTCCATATCGCCCATATGATCATTCCTGGGGTGAGGGTCCAGCAGAGGTTCACCTCTTCTTGGTCATTGTATTTTTCTCTCCAGAGCTTGATTGTTGCGGCAATGTTACCACAGATCCTATTAGACTGGCGGAAGATACTTGTTGCCCAGTCCCACAGTTCCGCAGTGTAGGTGTAGTCGTCAAGGAGATGGTTGGTTGTTTCTTCCTGAGTTTGACAAAGATGACATCTTGACGGACCGATGAAACCTCTTTTCCTTAGGTTGTCCCAAGTTAGGATGCGGTTGTGTAATATTAGCCACTGGAAGATCTTAATCTTTGGCCATTGGGGGTTGTTCCAAAGCTTATCCCAGTGTTGCACTAGGTCATCTTGGTTTGAGTCCGCCATATAGTGTCAGACTTCTTTTAGGTTGAATTCCCCTCTGTCCTTTTCCCCCCACCTCAACTGGTCCTCTCCTTCCGTGATTATTATTTTCCATCTACCCAGTTCCTCCTCCACCTCTTTTATTGTTGTTGTGGGTATCTCATTGTTCTGAGGATTAATCTTGTCCCATATTCTCCATTTGTTGCGGTCTATTCCCTGCTGCCAGTATTGATAGACGTTGATTTTTCCTTGTGTGATGAGGTCCTGTTGGAGTATCCCTATGTCCTGGTTTTCCATCTTTGGTTCCTGCTGCCAAGCGTCCTCCCATAATCTGGTTGTTCTACCATTCTTGATTTCCCAAAAGTTGTGTGTCTGAATCCATGCTTTGTTGCACCAGGCTAGGTTCCAAATGGCTGAGCCTTCCCTAGTTCCTCCAAAGCAGATTCTATCCTGGTTGTGGGAGTCCGGTGTGTACTTTGCCTTCCATAGGTTTACCTAAGGTGTTGCAGTTTCTTTGACCCACCGCCACCAGAGTTTCACCCCATATGCATTGTTGGTCGTTTGTGGATCTTGTAGCCCCAAGCCTCCTTTGCTTTTTGGCTTGCAAACTTTCTCCCAGGCCACCAGGGCCCATTTTGTATTTGTTTTTGTACCTCGCCATAGGAAGTCCCTCTGGATGGCTCTGATTTTCTGTAGGATCCCATATGGAGTGGGGAAGACTGACATCATAAAGGTTGGGATATCTTGTAAAACAGTCTTGGTTAGGATCAGTTTGTCAGCTAGGTTAAGGGACCTATACGTCCAATTTTTTACCTGCTTCTGTAGCCTGTTTATTACTCCTTCCCAAGTTGACAACTTATATACTTTGTTTGTCAAAGGAATCCCCAAATACTTGGTTTGAAGTGTTTTTTGTTCAAAACCTAGAATGTTGGTCAGATTCCTTTGGATAGCTGGATTGGTATTAAAGAAAAAGATCATCGACTTGGAGTGGTTGATCTCAGCACCCGAGGCTTCCCCAAAATCTTCTAGGATTCGTTTGTAGGCTTTGGCTTCCTTGACCGTGGGTATGTCGTGGAGTAGTGTATCATCCACAAACTGTTGGTGAGTTGAAGTAGGGAAGTTTTCGAAAGGTTTGAGCCCTGTTATTTCCCCAGTTGCCATTACGTTCTTTATGCTCCGGATGAGGCCTTCCATCATCAGAATGAACAGGAAAGGAGACAACGGGTCTCCTTGCCTGATCCCTCTCATGGGCCAGAAAGGTTTGGCCGAGGCTCCATCGATTAGTAGCGAGTAGCTTGTTGTGGATACTAAACTGACAATCCAACTGATCCAGTGCTGGGTAAAACCAAAGGCTTTCAAGGTCTTGATCATATAATGCCAGCTAATTTTGTCATAAGCTTTTGCTAGGTCTAACTGTATTATCATTCCCCCCCTCTTCTGAAGTTTTAAGGTGTGAATGATCTCATGGGCCTGGATGATGTTGTCCATTATTTGTCTACCTTCCACGAAGCCTGCCTGTTCTTGCGAGATCAGTGAAGGTAGGAGGGGTTTCAATCTATTTGCTATGACTTTGGAGATGATCTTGTAGATCACATTACAAAGTGTTATGGGTCTGTACCGGTCCGGGGTTTTGGCTTCATTTTCTTTGGGGATTAGGGTGATCATGGTTGCGTTTAGTGCTTTAAGGATGGAGGCAGACCTTCTAAAGTCCTCTACTACCTTATAGATGTCATGTTTGACGATTTCCCAGTAGGCTTTGAAGAATTCCACAATGAAGCCATCTGGACCTTGTGCTTTCCCATTGGGCATTTCCTGGAGAGCTTGGTCCACCTCTTCCCTGGCGATAGGTTTGTTAAGGAAGTTGTTTTGTTCCTCTGTAACCAAGCGTGGAATGTGTTGGGTTATCCTCTGAATGGCCTCCGATTTGTCTTGATGCGGTTCTTGGGCTATCCCGTGGAAGTGTCTAACGATAGCGCTTTCGATCTCCTGATGGGACTCGCGCTTGATTCCATCCTGGTCCTTGATCTTCAGGATTTTGTTATGGGCTCTTCTGACCATGGTTGTTCTATGGAAGAACTTGGTGTTCCGCTCTCCTTCCTTTAGCCATCGGGTGCGGGACTTCTGACGCTAGAGTGTTTCCTCCTATTGGCATCATGCCTCCCACTCTTGGGTCATTTGGAGCTCTTCCCTTTTCCGATCCTCCGTATAGCCTTCCCGCATGCAAGTTTCTTGGAGTTTTTTCATTTTTTCTTCGATGTCATTTTTCTCTGTGTTTATATTCCCGAAGATATCCCTGTTCCATTCCTTGAGTTTATTTTTGATGTATTTAAGTTTCTTATGTAGTTTGAACATCCTAGTCCCTTTCTCTGGTTGCTCCTCCTGCCACCACTATTTGATTTTTTCCTTGAAAGTCGGGTGATCAATCCAAAATTTCTCGAATCTGAAGGGTCTGTTCTTAGTTGTTGTATGGAAGCTTGCTTCCAGTTGCACTGGCCAGTGATCAGATCCACCCCAGGGTAGGATGTTGCAATCTAAGGTTAGCCCTTGCATAATGATTGACTCCAATATAAGGAATCGGTCGAGTCTTGTAGCTACATGAAACTAGTTCATTTTTTTGTTGTTCCAGGTGAATTGGCCATTCTTAGTTTGGAGATCTACCATTTCCGCTTTGTCTATAAAATTTGAAAATTCCTCTGCATCTCGATCCAATCTTCTCGTACCACCCTTATTTTCTGCAAGGGAGGTGATAATGTTGAAGTCCTCTGCCAGGATCTAGTGGAGGTTGGTGGCTCAGCCTTTTATATCTTCTAGGTCTAGGATCATTCCTTTCTTTTCCTCTGGCCCGTGGGGCCCACACACATTTGTGCAGAGAATCTCCTCAGTGTTTCCTATGACTTGCATGTGCACCATTAGGGTGTCCCTGGTTGCTTCGGCTGCTATTAAATTTAGGATTTGTGGGTTCCACAATGTGAGTATGCCGCCTGACCTTTGGTGGTCTTTGATGGCTACCATCTTGTACTTACGCCAGTGTTGTTTACTTATTGACTCCATTATGTCTGTAGTACATTTTGTCTCTTGAATAAAACAAAGATCTAGTTGCTCCTACTTTAGTTTATTCCTAAGGATTCCTTGTTTTCTTGGGCTATTTAGGCCTCTTATATTCCAAGTTATGACCTTCATTTAAATACGTGGGGGAGAGTGGGGAAAGAGTTTCTTGATCTTACCTAAGTTTATCAGTAGCGCTCCCAACTCTTGTAGTGCTACGATGTTTGATTTCCTGCCTTTTTTCCTCCTCATCTGTTTGGGTGATAGCTGCGATTGTCCCTCGCCCAATTTCACTCCTAGGTGTCCCATCTCCCCATGTGTGCATTTTTTTCCTCTGGCTTTGGCTTCCTCCCGTAGGAGGAACAAGTATTGGATGTGGTCGAGTTGCTCTGTTGGTACATTGTCGACTCCCTGCCTTTTCCATTGTTCTAATATGTGCGAAAGGTCTATGCCTTCCCTTTCCACCAAGTCTCTGAGATCGGGGTTTTCTGTACCTACTTCACTCGGGGTCATTTCTGCATCCCCCTCTGCGTCTTCCATGGCGGTGTTGTCGTCTTTTGTTTCATCGTCCATCGGGGTTGCGCAACTCCCCTGAGATGTTGTATTGTTTGGTTGTTGGGTGGGCTCTTTTGTTGCTTGGTCTTTGACTTCTGGAACTTTTGCCGAGTTCTTGTCTTCTACTGTCCCTTTGTTTGTTTGGTCCCTTCCTTCCGTTGTATTCCGGGTCTCTTGGGGATATCCTGTTGAGGTTTTATTTTTCTTTTTATTAGCTATGTTCCTGGGGTTCGGGGTTATAAACCCTTCCTCATCTTGTTGTGTTTTGGGATTTGCCGTTTCCTGCTTTTTGTTTAGAGGGCACTCTCTGATCAAGTGTCCATGTTCATGGCATCTTCTACATCTAAAGGGGATCTATTCATAATCTATGTTTTGGATCCATTCCTCATCCCTAAATTCCAGACTTATGACTTCTGGGAGTGCTCCAGAAACGTCCATCTCTATGCAAATTCTTGCATATGATGTGTATCTTCCTTTTAGGGTGGCTTCCGAGGTCTTCACATATTTCCCCAATTTGTTTCCTATTGCTTCAAAGGTAGAGGGAAAACAATAGTCTAGGGGTAGGGAATAGAATCTCAGCCAGACTGGTACCTTTTTGAAAGTTTCTTTCTTTGGGGAAAATTTTTCTTTCGAAGGTTGCATGTAGAGTCCCACTGATGGGTGGAAGTATGGACCTCCCTCGAAGACTCTGTCCCTGTCCTCCAGGTTAATAAAGACTGCTGTGAAGAAACCCTTCGAGCTGAGGTGGAGCTCCACTTCTCCATTTGGCTTCCAATGATATTTAATCTAGTTGTGCAGAGTTTTTTCTGTGGGCCATAACCCCATGAATTTGCATATGAGCGCATGTGTCTTCATCTGGTCCCTGTAGAGTTGCGTTTGTGGGTCCTCCAGTACCACCTTGGGTATCATTATTGTTTTGGGCTTGCAGGGGTTGTGCCCCTCCGTCCCATTAGCCTTCGCGATCTCTTGCGCCTCTTTCTGAGTTTCGTTAGCGACTTCCTCCATGGTCTCATTTTTGTCCCGACTTCTCTCTTGATGCTTCCTTGGGTCTGATCTCGAGGTTCCTGTCGTTGGTGCCTTGAAAACTCCGTTGCTTGGCCCTTTTCATTTGTCCACCACTACCTGTTTGTATGAGGGGGTCCCCTTGCCCCCCCCCTTACTGCTCATGCTGCTCTCTGCTGTGGCCACGATTGTCAAACCCTAGCTCCCGTAGCTTCTTTAGTGGTCCTAATCTTATATGAATGGAATCCGAACTTAAAAATACTTCAAATATTATTAATATTTGAGGAACAACAACTCCAACTAATTAAACTAATGGTTAAGAACACGTGTTTCCTCTTAAGAAATGGTCAAATTCATGTAAAAAAAGAGTCACACTTAACAAAAAATCTCATACATCAATTTAATGTCTCACTTGACAATAACCTTAAAATTAGATTATTTATATATATATAAAATCATCTTAACCCTCTCATCAGAAAATTCCCTCTCATTAGAAAATACCGAGTGACTTATATATATATATATATAAAATCATCTTAACCCTCTCATTAGAAAATAATGAGTGACTTATGTTTTGGATTATTTTGGGTTATCCCTAACGCCTTCTTCACACTTTGGTTTGACAATGTAACATCTATTGATACCACTGATTTGCTACGAAAACAATTTGAAATGCCGGACGTGGAGTTGGGTTTGCACCACCATACCTGTTATCACATTCAGATCCGTATGCGCGGCTTTCTGCAACGGCCCGCACAGAAATTTAAACCCAAACCACGCTGGGCATTACAATCCGCTACTAACTGTATTCAACTATTCTCCTCTTCTATCACCAAAACGCGCGCCTGTGCTTTGCAGTTGCAGGCGTGTGATAACGTGGAAACTCTGAATCAAGTCCATGCTCACATCCTCATAACTGGAATTGATCAGAACAGCTTCTTAGGTTCGAAACTCATCAGCAAATATGCCATACTGGGTTATGTGGAGGATGCACGTCAAATGTTTGACAAAATCTGCCAACCAAATTCTTTCCTATGGAATACACTGATCAGAGGGTACGCTAGGAATGGGTTTTTCGGGGATACTCTCAGGCTTTACTATCAAATGAAGAATGCTGGTATACGACCAGATCATTTCACATTTCCCTTTGCACTCAAGGCTTGTGGGACCATGTCTTCTCTGCAAGTGGGCAAGGAGATTCATAATCACATAATCAAGGAAGGCTTTGGCTCGGATGCTTTTGTTTCCGCTTCACTTGTGGATATGTATACCAAGTGCCGGGAAATACAGGATGCTTGCAAAGTGTTTGACAAAATGTATGAAAGAGATGTGGTTTCATGGACTGCCATAATTGCTGGATATGCACAGAATGGGTATTTGAAAGAGGCTCTGACGCTTTTCCATCAAATGCAACTGGAGGGCTTCACACCAGACTTGGTTACTGCAATGAGTGTGTTATCAGCATGTGCTCAAGTCGGAGCTCTGCAACAAGGTAAATGGATTCATAATCGTATAATTAAAAGTGGATTTGAGTCAGATGTATCTGTGATGAATTCCCTTGTAGATATGTATGCAAAGTGTAGGGAGATTGAGTTTTCATGCCAACTGTTTGAAAGAATATCTGAAAAGGATGTCATCTCATGGAGTGCTATGATATCTGGTTGTGCCAAGAATGGAGCTGCGGATGAAGCCTTGATTCTCTTTAACCGAATGCAGCAGGCAGGCATAAAACCCAACTTGATTACCATGGTGAGTGTACTCCCTGCATGTGCCCAGTTGGAAGCTTTGTTGCTAGGCAAGTGGATGCACAGTTATATAATTAGAAGCGGATTTGAGTCGGACTTTTCTGTAGGGACTGCCCTCATAGACATGTATTTTAAATGTGGGAGTGTAGAGAATGCTTGCCAAGTTTTTCGCGTGATTTCTAGAAAAGATGCTATCTTATGGGGTGCAATGATTGCAGGCTATATCCATAATGGACATGCCAATGAGACGTTAACTCTATTCAATCAAATGTTACTGGATGACATAACACCAGACTCGGCTACAATGGTGAATGTGCTCAAAGCATGTGCCAGATTAGGCGCTCTGCAACAAGGCAAGTGGATCCATGATTACACAACTAGAGCCGGATTCCAGGGTAATACTTTTGTAGAAACTGCCCTTATAGACATGTATGCCAAATGTGGGAGTATAGATATTGCACACAAATTGTTCGATAAAATGTCTACTAAAGATGTTGTGTCATGGAGTGCAATGATTGCAGGGTACGGAATGCATGGGCGTGGAAATGATGCTCTTGCTGTTTTTTCAAAAATGCAACATACATGCATCCAGCCTAATGACGTCACCTTTGTTTCAGTTTTATCTGCTTGTAGTCATGCAGGGCTTGTGGATGAAGGTTGGCACTACTTCAAATGCATGAGTAGAGATTATTGCATCAGGCCAAGGGCAGAGCATTATGCTTGTATGGTTGATCTTCTTGGTCGCGCTGGGAATCTGGATGAAGCTCAAGATTTTATCCTCAGTATGCCGATACAACCGAATGCTGATGTTTGGGGTGCCTTGCTTGGTGCTTGCAGAATTCACTGTAATGTTATGCTAGCAGAATGTGCGGCAAAGTACCTGTTTGACCTCAATCCCGAAAATGCCGGATATTATGTTCTTTTGTCAAACACATATGCCGCTGCAGGTAGATGGGATGATGCAGCGAAGGTGAGAACAAACATGAAAGAGATGGGATTGAAAATGACACCAGGATGCAGCTTCATTGAAGTAAATAACAAGGTACATGCATTCCTTGCGGAAGATACCACGTCCTCAATCTGAAAAAAAATCATGCAATATTATAAATACTGGTTGAGCATAACATTGAGACGGCAGGGTATGCATATAATATAAATTTTGCGCTGCATATTGTTGACAAGGTGGTAGTAGAACACATCCTCTGCAGTCTCGGTGATAAGATAGCTATCCCTTTTGGGCTTGTATTAGTACAAGCCCTGGATTTGCCATCCGTATCGGAAAGAACCTTCGTGGATGTCATGATTGGCACAGTCCCACTAAGTTTGTCTACAATTTTGACAAGCAGAAAATGATTGTCAGATGTGCAATTGCAAATCGTTTCTATCATTTAATGGATATGGTGTATTCCTGTAGGGATTAATGGTAATGATAACAAACTTGTGCATATTACCAATCTTAGCAGCCCAGAAGAGCAACATAATACAGAGACAGACACCCCAGGATGGGATAAGTCTATTTGCTGAGGTGGTGGTGCTTTGGCCTATATTGGATGAATGGTAGTGAAAGATGATACCAAGGGTTTATGTAATGTAGAGTATATCTGTTAATATGCCACAACAGCATTATATACCATCTAAGAGATGCTATAGACATCCTTTCATATGATGAAAAGTTCCCACTAATAATAATGTGTGAGCAAAATTCCATTTCCAGCACAATCGGCCAAATGGGAAACATGATTGCATGGAGATAAGCCAGGTTCTCTTACAGCCTAGTTTGATGGGATGTGTAACATGTGTCATGCTTAAAATGAAATGGAAAAACATTAAATCCTTAAAAAAAAAGGTGAACTAATAATAAAATTAATAATAATAAAAAAATAAACTAATAATAATGATAAAAGAAACTTGCATATATCCATCTTAACCTTAACCTTGAATCTTTTAAGCACCGAGAGGTTTATACTTGCTAGTGATATCAAACACCTGCTTTTTATACATCTCAAGACTGACTCTTTGGATTTGTGCTTGCTAGTGATATCAAACACCTGTTTTTTATTCATCTCAACACTAACACTGACTCCTTGGGTTTGTGCTTGCTAGTGATATCAAACACCTGTTTTTTATTCATCTCAACACTGACACGAACCTTAACCTTGAATCTTTTAAGCACCGAGAGGTTTATACTTGCTAGTGATATCAAACACCTGCTTTTTATACATCTCAAGACTGACTCCTTGGGTTTGTGCTTGCTAGTGATATCAAACACCTGTTTTTTATTCATCTCAACACTAACACTGACTCCTTGGGTTTGTGCTTGCTAGTGATATCAAACACCTGTTTTTTATTCATCTCAACACTGACTCCGTGTCAGTGTAAAAGGTCCACTAAGAAGTTAGTCACTGGCTTAGCAAAACTTGCAATCTGAATCCATGAAGATTGTGTGGGCATCAGAAAATGGTCAAAAGTTTACAGGAAGTGAAAGCTACTGAAGGCTAATCATACATATCTCCCTGTTGAATAACAAGGCATATACTTCTAAATGTTATATCTTTTATCACTGCTAATCTTTCCAATATATTTATAATTTCACTACTTTACTGGTTGCAGCCAAAATCAGAATCTGTCCCATATCATGAAGGATACGCTGACTTAAGCTGATCATCAAAAAATACCCAGCAAGGCAGTCAGTGAAAGAAAGAACTGGAAAGCCCTGGCACAGAAGCATCTGACAAGCAGAAAAGACAGTTGGAAATTTCAAGCTTTTCAAGAAGCAGCAAAAAGTAACTCAGAAAGATGACCCTTAAATCAGAATTTTTTTAAAAAGTTCCGTAGACTTGCTCTTAGATGCTCTAGAAATTGTCCAAGAAGACATAACTCAAATAAATAGAACAAATTTGATCTTGATCCAAATCAAAGGAAAAAATATTTTAGATCAAGAATCCATAACCAGTTACCAAGAAGCATCAGAAATACACGGGAAACAACTCAGAAACCATTATTTTAATCACTACCAAAACCTCTGACCAGTGAATGGAGCTTTGGCTAGAAGTGACTGCTGGTAGTTGTGGCTGTTTTGAAAAGGTGGGCATTGTGCTGGTCGTTTGGGAAGTCCCAGTGATTGTGTGATCGTGCCATTCCAACAAAGCATATCAGTTCTTGTGCATAAGTTACTTGGTCTGCAGTTTTCTCATCCACTATAGACAGTGAACATTCAACATACTTCTCTGAGCATGCAGGGATAATTTATGATTCAAATGGAAATCACCAGGCATATAATTCAGAGAAAAAATATATATTTGGTTTGTCTGAAACTTGCCAAAGTGAGGAAGGTGATTACAAAGAAGAGAAGGCAGAAATCAGGCAGGAATGCAGAGGCTAGATAGATACAAAAATAGAAATGATGGCAGAAAGTAGCAAAGATGAAGAAGCAGAAGAGAATCCCAGGCAGAGTTAAAAAGACTTCAAGATAAAAAGGACAGCGAAGATGAAAAAACAGAAAGAGAAGCCCAGGCAGAATTAAAAAGATTCCAAGAAGAAGAGGACAGAACAAAGAAAAGTAGTTAGCGGCTAGTGCATAATTCCCAAGCCATGGTGAGAATGTGGGTACCTAAAATGAATGGAGTTAAGATTGAGCATTAAGCCTCCTCAGCTGAAAATCAAAATAAAAGATGGATCTGCCTACTGTTATCTCTATTAGCAGTGAATACCCTATTTTTGTTTTCTTATTTTACGCCGGTGAGATTTGGGGCGAGAACACAATCCTATCAAGGGTAAATACTAAAAACCCTTTAGTCATTGGACCATGTGCACCTCTAGTCTCTAGGAGTGGAGTGTGAAAATAGAGTGGTATATATAGACAAGCCCTTGAAGACATATCTGAACTGCTCTGGGGAGTTATTGCATTGTTCTGTACTTTTGGGCAGTTGCTGGGATTGGTCATGTGGTGAAGGGAGAGGATCTAAACAAGTATGAATTATAGATGAATAAATCACACCTGAAGCAATATTTGTGGGGTAAGACATGGGCATATAATTCAGGAATCTATTCAGTTTCTCAGTTATGCATGTTTCATTGACAATGCATGTGGGTACCTAAAATGCACAGGGTTAAGTTTGAGCCCTGAGCATTCCCAGCTCAAAATCAAAATGGATCTGCCCGCTGCATCTCTATTAGCAGTGAATACCCTGTTTTTGTTAATCTTATTTTAATCTGGTGATACTTGGGGTCCAAACACAATCCTATCAAGGGTAAATACTAAATACCCATTAGTGATGGGACCATGTGCACCTCTAGTCTCTAGGAGGCAGAGTGTGCAAATACAGTAGTGTCTATAGACAAGCCCTTGGGGACATCGTTGAATTGCTCTCGGGAATTATTGCATTGTTCTGTACTTTTGGCCAGTTGCTGGGATTGGTCATGTGGTGAAGGGACAGGATCTAAACATGTATGAGTTATAAATGAATAAATCAGGCACATGTGAAACATTTTTTTGTGGGGTAAGGCATGGGTGTACAATTCAGGAATTTATTGTGTCTCTCAGTCATGCATGTTTCCTTGAACAATGAAGATGCATGTTTGGACTTGAATTAAATTGTTCTCTATAATATTTCAAGGCCTGACCACTAAGGCTAATTGCCAAAAAATACGTAGTGCAGTGCACTCTTGTGCAGCTGAATGAATTTTCTAAGAATTTGAGTATCTACTTGAAATTTTAATAGCTTCTGGTTGTTTTTATAGCAGCTATTAGCATTTTAAGCATCTCTATTAATAGTTAATATCTCGTGGAAGCTCTACTTGCGCGTTTCCTATATAGTCGTTTCCTCTTACACTATGTAAAATGCACTCTAAAATTTCTTAATGATTAACGATATGGTATCTTTGGTGTTCACTTTTGTCATCATCTTTTGCTCAATATTTTTGACATTTTTTCTGCTAAAAGCTTGCTTCAAGGATAAGATTTTGAGGCTCAGTAGAATATTGAAACCCTCTAAGCTCTTTACCTACTGATAGTTGGCCATTTTCTAAAACCATTATATTTTAGAGCAGGATACCACAAATCACCTTTCTTATGATTTTGACTTATCTGAGTCTGAAATACAGACATTGTTGTTACTCTTTGAATGGGAGAGATTTAATTTATTTACTATATATGCTACATAAGGTCTTTATTCCCATTTCTTATTCAATTAAGCATTGTTGCATCCATCCCTTTACTTTTTTGTTTGACATTTGTAGCTACCGTTTTGCTTGGACAGCTTGCCTTATTGACTTATGATATCTTGATTCCTTGGCAATGACATGCGAGTTATGTGGCATAATATGGGACCTTTTACAAAATTCCCAAAGAGAAGCATGACTTCATTGATTTTCATTATAAATATTTAAACTACAGTTTGTTCACTCCCTCTTTTACTATTGTGATTTCAATACTATTTTCAGGTTAACATTTGTGTCTTCTACATTCCTCTTTCACAAAGTTCCTCTTTCCCCTGTTCAGGTTTGTGCTAGAATGTGGTCAGTTATCTCACATTATTTTGTTTCACTGGGAAACCATCATGATGGGAAGATCATTATGTGTGTAATTAAATGGCTTAGATAACCTGGTGTGAAGTACTTGGAGAGGGAAGAAATTTATACGTTTACCTTTCAAAATGATATCTTGAAACCATTTGTCATCCTCGTGCAAAATAACAGAAGTGTCTATTGCATTGTTCAGGTAAGTTTATGCCTATGATGATACTTATTCACCTACAAGCACTGTGAACCTGTTTCTGTTCTTGTGTGTCTAGTAACCATTAACCCGACATTTTTGCATGAAATGATCAAATGGTCAAATGGAAGGTTGGAGGCATTGGATCTGATTGGCAAAGTGTGTATGATATTTACAGCTGTTGTTGATGATGATATAGAATCCATTGCTAAAAGTGAATTGAACAATGTGGAGCAAGTATGTATGGCAGTTTCTTGGAAAGGAAATTGCGTCAAGCAATAAAATGGTATGCTAGCTTTCATCTGTAATGTTTTAGTTTTTAGAATTGAAAACTTGCTACACATGTAGGTTGTAGAATTGAGTTACCAAGAAACGGGTATGGATATAGATACATATAAAGGAACTATCTATTATCTAATTATATGCGTGTTCATTGTGTACACAAACAAACACACTAATTTGTCAAATGCAAGTGAGGAGTCAATATCTGCATCAAAGGCATCATCCAATGCCTTCTAGGTAAGCTGAATCGTTATAGATATTGTTCAATGATGTTCTCATTTAAAGGATTCATGCACTTTTATATTAAAGCTCCTTTTTCATAGTGGCATCATTTTTCCAAGTGTAATATTCTAGATATAAAATAGTATGCAGAACATAAATAATTAGCTAGAAATGGCAGATAAACAACGATATAACATGAATAACACCACAATAATACCAAAATAATACCAGAATTGTTAAGGTTTAAGCTATTATTAGAGTTCTTTGCAATTCACTAGATAACAATAACGTAAAATAGGATCATTGAGAAATACACAATCACAAGAGACACATCGTTTGTCCTGGGAAACCCTCATGGGGGAGAAAACCCAGCAAAAACTTCCTTATTATAGATAGCCAATACAATGCCAAGAGATAACTCAAACAAATACAGAAAGTCCTCTCCCAAGAATGCGCCTCTCTCTCTCTCTCTCACTCTCTCTTTTCCAACTGCAGCTCCGAAACTTGCTCCTCAAATAAACAAGTGAGTGTGTGTACAAATGAGGCGCTAGCCTCTCTTATTTATACAATTTGACACGTGTGAACTGGGGTGTCTTTTCACTATATTCTGGGTGGTTATAACCACTTTAATATATCCTGGGTGGTTATAATCACTTTAATATATTCTCGGGCTGACTTTTCATTTAGCCCATTACAATTAGTGTTTGACCAATCCGCAAAAGGGGATTTGGACATTTACAATACTCAACATGATCAATCCGCAAAAGGGGATTGATTTAATGAATAATACATCAATAATAATTAGAATACTCTTTGCAGTTACATTATTTCAACACTCCCCCTTAACAAGAAGGGTATTCTACAATAGCATTAGGCGAGAGAGAGGACAACATCATCAACAACATCAGGTGGGTGAGAGGACATCATCATCAATATCATCTCGGAACACTAACTGACGTATCTATAAATCATCGGAATTTTTTCTCATCATCAACACATCACAGAGGCTGGAGCATCATCAACACAGCATGGAGCTGGAGTAGCATCATCATCCTCATCGGTATGAGACTAAGGTAACATCATCATCATCTTCAACAGTAACGCTGAAATAATATCATCATCATCATCTTCAACAAGGACTCAAGAGCTAAAGTGGCATCATCTTCAGCAAGAGGTTGAAGTGGCATCATCATCATCATCTTCAGCAAGAGGCTGAAGTGGCATCATCATCATCAACTGCATCGATATGGATTAGTATAACACTAATACATCCTCATCATCAATAACAACACATGGCTGATACAACATCAAAAACAACAATATCACAACACAAAGGTTGACAACACATCATCACAACACGAGGCTGACAATACAGCACGAGGCTGGCAACACATCACAACAATTAAGTTGGCACATCATCACAACAATTAAGATGGCACACCATACAACAATTAAGCTGGAAAACACCACACAACAATTAAGCTAGAAAACACCAAACAACAATTAAACTGGAAACACCACAACAATTAAGATGGAATCACAATACTAGACTGGCTTTACGTCACAACCATTAAGCTGGAAGCACAGTACTAGGCTGGCTTTACGTCACAACAATTAAGCTGGAAGCACAATACTCGACTTGCTTTTCATCACAACAATTAAGCTGGAAGCACGGTACTAGACTGGCTTTACGTCACAACAATTAAGCTGGAAGCACAGTGCTAGGCATATCTCAACACAACAACTAGATTGGCTCTACGTCACAACAATTAAGCTGGAAGCATAGTACTAGGGATATCTCAACACAACTAGACTGGCTTTACGTCACAACGATTAAGATGGAAGCACAATACTAGGCATATCTCAACACAACAACTAGACTGGCTTTACGTCACAACGATTAAGCTGGAAGCACAATACTAGGCATATCTCAACACAACACTACTCCCCCTTTCGAGGGAGGTCCTTTCGGACTATACCAAGCTTATCTCGAAAGTGCTCAAACTTTACACGAGATAGAGGCTTGGTCAACACATCGACAACCTGTTCATTTGTGTTAACATATTGAAGCTTTATGGTTCCTCTCTGAACCATGTCACAGATGTAATGATATCGGATCTCTATGTGCTTCAGCTTGTCATGAAATACATGATTCTTTGTCATCTTTATGCAGCTATGGTTGTTACATAGGATCGTGGTTGCTTCCATCTCTAGGTCGAATAGACCGGTCAACAACTTTCGAAGCCATATAGCTTCGCAACCGGCAGAACACGCAACAATGTATTCTGCTTCCGCTGTACTGAGAGAAATGCTGGATTGCTTCCTACTCCGCCATGAGATCATGGTTGATCCCAAATTGAAACAACATCCTGAAGTGCTCTTCCTATCAGAGACACTTCCAGTGCAATCTGAATCAGTGTACCCACTCAATGTGAAATTATGATCTCCATCATAACTGAGACTACAATCTAATGTACCTTTAAGGTACCTCATCACATGTTTTGCAACAACTAGGTGAACATGTCTGGGTTCTACCAGAAACTGACTCAAAGTGTTCATGACAAAACATATATCTAGTCTGGTGTTCATTAGGTACATCAACGATCCAATGATCTGTCTATACAGCGTGGCATCAATCAATTTTGACGAAGTGTCGACCAATAGCTTCAGCTTCGTTTCCATGGGTGTATTCATGGACTTGCAATCCAACATGTCAAATCTCTTCAGGATTTCGACTGCATACTTCCCTTGGTTAAGGAAGATTCTCTCTGGGCTATGCCATACCTCAAGACCTAAGAAATAACGCATTAGGCCAAGGTCTTTCATTTCAAATTCTGAAGCGAGCTTCTTCTTACATTCGGTGATGAGTTTTTCTTTTCTAGTTAAGAGTAAGCCATCCACATACAACAAAAGTATAACTGGCTCATCATTCATAACCTTGAAGTAGAGGTTGGAATAAGTTTTACTCTTGGTAAAGCTCGTCAGGAAACTGTCAATTCTGCCATATCAAGATCTAGGAGCTTGCTTCAACATGTACAGATCCTTCTTCAACTGACAGAAATGAGTCTTTCTATCTTCAATCTTCAAATCAATTTTTCTCATTACATTGTACCAATCTGGTACACTTGCTCAACTGCAACTCAATCGGCACAATTATGTGCTCGCTCTATGTGCTTTCTGTAAGGCACTATCTGTATCACTGTCTGGGAGTATGTCCTCTACTCTCTTCAACTATTCCTTTTGGAATATGGGACTTTGCACCTGCAACTGCTCTGAGGTTGAGAATGACTGCTTCATTCTCACCGTGGCTGCTAAAATCTGAGAGTAACTCCTCTTATTCTATCATGACAATAGTTTCATCTGAAACTGAGAGTGGCTCAATAACTGATATTGAAGATAACTCTTCTTCTTTCATGGAGGTAACTCTATCTTTCATTGTAGTCATGTCTCCATGACCCAACTAGTGTACTGCACCAACTACCACTCAGTTTTAAATATGGGGATTGCTCCCCCTGCATCTCATCATGATTGTTCTGGTTGTCTTCATAAGTATCTCATCATAGTCTTCTCCCCTTTGTTGGGAGAATCCTCTGGACATACATCAAGCTTTGTACATCTGCAACACGTTTGATCTGTATAGATCAATATTGGAAGTCAATACTGACCTCTCTTCTAGTCTCACGGAAGAATCCATATCCTAGTCTTTCTGACTGGCTTCCTTCTTTGTCACTGAAACAATGGAATCTTCTCGGAGATTTCATACCTCCTAGGAGTCTATGAAGTTATGATCTAGTCTTCTCATGACATCTGTCTTCCAGTCCTAGAAGTTGTCTCTTCATCTGATCCTTTCTGAGATCAGGCTTACTCTCGATTTCTTCTGAGTCTACACAAACTTCATCATCTCTTACAGGGTATACTTGATGTTGCATACCAAGTCTAAATATGGAAGGGAGAGTCGGGCTTCAAACGAGATCTTCTTCCTGTTCTAATGTTCGGTCATTTTTGGAGCCTTTTGCTCCTTTCAGTTGATCTTCATATGAAATATTCTGAATCTCAAGAGAGAACTTCTTCTTCATTTTCTTTGGTTCATAGTCTGCTTCATGTTTCATATAATATGTTTCCTTCTGCAACCTTCACTATAGCTTTCTCAGGGTTATCACCTGTGACCTGAAACAAGGTCAACAAAACAACAAGCAAGAATAATATCCTTTTGATAATAATAGATAAAACAATAGTATGAATAATCGTCACAGTAGCTCCTTTAGAGCTATCACTTGTGGTTTATCTAAAGCAACGATCAAAAGTAAGAGATACACTACGAAATGAGGTCAACACTCTTATAGTGTTTTGATCGAACATTCCTCCATGGCAACCTGGAACTAACACACGAGGTTTCTCGTAGAGGAGGTGTTAGTTGTATCAGGAAAATGATTACATTAAGCATTTTTCTCAATATGATCACATTCTACCAAGTATAATGCTTTACAAAGACTGCTATCTCAACTATAGTGGTTACTTGTAAACGGATAGTCATCAATTTGTCATGTGTACCTTTGAATCTTATCAACTTGATTAATCAAACCTGGGACCTGGAGCCTTGTCCTCAAGAATGAGTGCTTGCTTTTCTTCCAAGTCTCCTTCACTCAAGATGACGAGTGCTTTCTTCAACCTTTCTTTTGTACCAAGACAATATCCTATCTTGACAGAAGGTTGGGTTAGAGGATAAGCTCTATGATCTCAACTTTTAATCCATTTAATACCTTGACTCAGATTTTGATCAAAGGTTAGAATGATAACATGCAACACTGATCAAAATAATGTCATGACAAGTAGATGCATATTAGAATAATCACACCTGGGTTGCATCATTCCTCTGAATGTGTTGGATCTTGAGATCCTTCTGGATCTATGGCAAGAGATCCCTTCTCCTGCAAATACTTTTTAAAGCCTAACCGTGAGTACATACCTCTAACGACACTTGCAGGTAGAGGCATCATCTGGTAGCAGTGGTAATGATCACCAACTTTAAAGAACTTCAAGGGTGACTACAACTGGTACTACGGCTGCAACTGCAACTGCAATTGATACTGCAATTGGTCCTGAGACTGCAACTGCAACTGGTCCTGAGACTGCAACTGCAACTAGAACTTAGGGTTTTATGAGGAAACCCTAATTTTTCAAACTTCAAATTTTGAAATTTTGATCCAGGGGATAGATGCGCTGAGCTGAGGTGAGTAAGCTGGTGAAGTCAAATTTATGAAAATCCAACTTTTACCCCCTCAAACTTGGCCAGTGGATTTCTGGACTAGTGCATCTGGTACTTTTGGTACTCTGGTACTTCTGATACTTCTGGTACTCTGGTTTTCTAGTACTTTGTGAGAAATAGGGTTTCATTTTTTGGGAGATCTAGCCACTGAAAAGTTGCGCTGAGGATGCCAAAGTGATCATTGAGGAAGGGCACACTTTTCTAGATGGTTTTGGGGATGAAATAATTATTCAATAAAAATCCCTAATTTGCATGTACGACAACAATGATGTTTTTCACTTTCTCTTATGAAAGATGCTCTCTTCAACTTAGTTTTGATACCATGTTAATGTTTAAGCTATTATTAGAGTTCTTTGCAATTCACTAGATAACAATAGCATAAGATAAGATCACTAAGAAATACACAATCACAAGAGACACATCATTTATCCATGGAAACCCTCATGGGGGAGAAAGCCCAACAAAAACTTCCTTATTATAGATAGCCAATGCAATGCCAAGAGATAACTCAAACAAATACATAAATTCCTCTCCCAAGAATGCACCTCTCTCTCTCTCTCTCCAACTGCAGCTCCGAAACTTGCTCCTCAAATGAACAAGTGAGTGTGTGTACAAATGAGGTGCTAGCCTCTCTTATTTATACAATCTGGCACGTGTGAACTAGGGTGTCTTTTCACTGGCTGGGCCGACTTCTCATTCTGGGTGGTTATAACCACTTTAATATATTCTAGGTGGTTATAACCACTTTAATATATTATGGGGCCGAATTTTCATTTAGCCCATTACAATTAGTGTTTGACCAATCCGCAAAAGGGGATTTGGTCATTTACAATACCCGACATGATCAATCCACAAAAGGGGATTGATTTAATGAATAATACATCAATAATAATTATAATACTCTTTGCAGTTACATTATTTCAACAAGAATAACACCAGAAAAAACACTTTGATTACTAAGAGCAATGTTCACTTGCCTCTTCGAGGGGGCAACCTCCAGCAGAGCAGAGCTCTATTACAATAATATCCAAGACAAAACTTCTCATACCCTCTACTCCTATTTATACTAAATATGTCTATCCAAAAGAACAATCTAGAGGAAAATCCTTCTAGAAGCAGAACCTTCTATTAGGTCTTCTTACATTTGATTTATTCTTCCTTATTAATAGGCCTTATTAATATTGACCTTTATTAAATGGAAATATATTATTCTACCTACGTGAGGGGTTAGGTCTCTAACATGTCCCCCCCCTTAAAAACAACCTTGTCCTTAATGCTTGAGATGAGAAAATTGCTGCAGAATGGTAGTTGGTTCCCAAGTGGCATCTGCTGGAGTTGTGTATTTTCACTGGACTAACACTTCCTTGATGGTGCGATGACGCAGACGATGCTCACGCTGGTCCAAAACTACTTGTGTCTATAGCCAAATGGAGCCTTCTTCGTCCAATCACCTTCTTTAAGCAGGAAACATGAAAAACAAGATGGATCTTAGAATGATTGGGCAAAGCTAACTGATAGGCCACTTGTCCCACACGCTTGACAATGGTATAAGGACCATAAAATTTGGGCGCCAGTTTCTGACAATGGTCAACCTTGAGGGAATTTTGCTTGTAAGGTTGCAGTCGAAGAAACACCTGATCTCCTTCTACAAATTGACGTTTAGAGCGATCTTGATCTGCTTGTTGCTTCATGCGATTTTGGGCCATGACCAAATTCTCTTTGAGGGTACGAAGAATAGCCTCTCGAACTGTAAGCATTTGATCAATTTCCTATACCTTCGAGACACCTGTAAAGTATGAGAGAATTGAAGGTGGATTTTTTCCATATACCGCTTCAAAAGGAGTCATGCGAATAACTATATGGTAAAAAGTGTTGTACCACCATTCAGCTAGTGGTAACCATTGAGCCCATTGATTTTGCCTTTCCGATGCAAAACACCTCAAATATGTTTCCAAACACTTGTTGACAACTTCAGTTTGACCATCAGTGTGGGGATGATAAGTTGTGTTGAGATGTAATTGGGTACCTTGTAGCTTGAACAGTTCTTGCCAAAACTTGCTGGTGAAAGTTGGGTCTCGATAAGAAATAATAGAATGAGGCATGCCATGAAGCTTGAAGACCTGATCCATAAAAATTTGAGCAAAAGTGGAGGCTGTAAATGGGTGTTGAAGAGCAAAGAAATGAACATACTTGGAAAGACGATCAAATACCATCATGATGACTGATTTATTGCCCGATTTAGGTAAGCCTATAATAAAATCCATAGAGATATCCCTCCAAATAGCAGGTGGAATCAGAAGCGGTTGTAGTGTGCCAAGAGCTTTCACTGTTTCACTCTTGTTGCGTTGAAAAACATCACATCTGGCCACAAAATTGTGAACTTCATGTTTCATACCATCCTAAAAAAAAGAACGTTTGACTCGGTCATAGGTTTTGGTAAACCCTGAATGCCCAACGGTGGGTGTAGCATGAAGCTCAGAAAGTACCGTGGATTTAAGTTTTGACTGTTTATTTAAATACAAACAACCTTTGTATCGAAGCTCATCATGGAGCCAAGAGTACCTTGGGGAAACTGAAGAATTGGCCTGCAATTGTTGTATCAAATGAAAAATTTTGGGATCATGTAGTCATTCCTGGCGAACAACTTGGAGCTAATTTGGTACAATGAAGGAGAGAGAAAAAAGGGACCCTTCATCTTCATATTTTTTGGAAAGTGCATCAGCAACCACATTGTCTTTTCCTTTCTTGTAAATGATCTCATAATCATATCCAAAGAGCTTACTCACCCATTTTTGTTTCTCTGGGGAGGAAAGACGTTGTTCCAGAAAATACTTGAGGCTTTGATGATCTGTCTTAATTTGGAATATTTTACCCAATAGACAAGGGCACCAAAGATCCATGACATGCAGAATATCCAACATTTCCTTTTCATAGATTGATTTGCCCAAATTTTGCTCTGATAGTTGTTTGCTGGTAAAGGCCAAAGGCCGACCCTCCTACATAAGGACTGCTCCAATTCCTTTCCGGAAAGCATCACATTCTGTTACACATTATTTTGGTCACCCTGTGATCCACTGGCGATATGTGTATAACTCACTTCCATGTTCCCTGAAGATACTAAATGAGACTTTCTCCATGAGTAAAGTGCATCATATTTCCTTCCTTAAAAACTATGTCAAATGAGATCGTCGCACCCTGCTCAATGCTTGGGGTGCAACGATGCTCGATCATCGCATGCAGCACCAAAACTGGACTGCAGCGTCGCCGCAGGCTGCCTGTGCATGAGGTGTGACGATTCTCAAACAAGAGAAAAAGTGGAATTCATGAAAGTTCTAGAAGGGAATCTTTTAGAAGATGAGGTGGCCTCCGATCGGTTTGGATCTTACTCGCTTCTCTGATTTAGTGGGATCATCTTAATCTCCTCATCCATCCCTCTTTCACCCTATATAAAGAGGGATCTCTCATGGGAAAGACTAGGCTTGCTCGTGCATGAATAATTCTACTGTAGATTATACTTGAGATAACTTTGTGTAATATACTAGATATAAAAAGTATGCAGAACAGAAATAAAATGCTAGAAATGGCAGAGTAACAGTAATATAACCAGAACAATCACCACAATAACACTGGAATGATATAAGAATAACAACATAAATAACACTTTGATTCTGAGAGCAATGTTCACGGGCCTCTTCGAGGGGGCAACCTCCAGTCGAGAAAATCTCTATTACAATAATCTCCAAGTTAGGGTTCTCATACCTTTGACTCCTATTTATACTAAATATGTCTATCAAAAGAAACATCTAGAGGAAGATCCTTCTATAAGTGGAAGCTTCTATTAGGTATTATTACATTCGACTTATTCTATTTTATTGCAAGTCCTTATTAATATTGACCTTTATTACATCCGAATATATTTTTCTACCAATGTGTGGGTTAGGACCCTAACATGTCCTCCCCCTTAAAAACAACCTTGTCCTCAAGGTTTGAGATGTGGAAATTGTTGCAGAATGGTAGTTGGTTCCCAAGTGGCATCTGCTAGAGTTGTATCTTTCCACTGGACTAACACTTCCTTGATGGTTCTCCGACATAGGCGATGCTCACGCTGGTCCAAAACTGCTTGTGGCTGTATCCAAATGAATCCTTCTTTGGCTAACTCGAGAAGGTTGGTTTGAATTTAGCACTTAGTTCCAATAACCTTCTTTAAGCATGAAACATGAAAAATAGGATGTAGCTTCGGATGACTGGGCAAAGCTAACTGATAGGCTACTTGTCCTACACGCTTGAGAACGGTATAAGGACCATAAAATTTGGGCACTAGCTTCTTACAATGCTTGGCCTTGAGGGAAGTTTGCTTGTAAGGTTGCAATTGAAGAAACACCTGATCCCCTTCTGCAAATTGACGTTCATAGAGACCTTGATTTGCTTGTTACCTCATGCGATTCTGTGCCATGACCAAATTATATTTGAGGGTACGAAGAATAGCCTCTCGAACTGTAATTGTTTGGCCAACCGCCAGGGCCTTCGAGACACCAGGTAAGTATGAGAAAAATGAAGGTGGCTTCTGTCCATATACCGCTTCAAAAGGAGTCATGCGTGTAGCTGTATGGTATGAAGTGTTGTACCACCATTGAGCTAGGGGTAACCATTGAGCCCACTGATTTTGCTTTTCCGAGGTAAAACACCTCAAATATGTTTCCAAACACTTGTTGGCAACTTCCGTTTGACCATCAGTCTGGGGATGATAAGCTGTGCTAAGATGCAATTGAGTTCCTTGTAGCTTGAACAGTTCTTGCCAAAAATTGCTTGTGAAAGTTGGGTCGCGATCAGAAACAATAGAGTGCGGCATGCCATGAAGCTTGAAGACCCGATCCATGAAAATTTGAGCCACCGTGGATGCTATAAACGGGTGTTGAAGAGCGCAGAAATGAGCATACTTGGAAAGGCGATCAACAACCACCATGACTAATTTATTTCCCGATTTGGGTAAGTCTGTAATAAAATCCATAGAGATATCCTTCAAAATAGCATGTGGAATTGAAAGCGGTTGTAGTGTGCCCGAAGATTTGACTGTTTCTCCCTTATTGCATTGACACACATCACATTCAACGACAAAATTACGAATGTCATGTTTCATACCATCCCAGAAAAAAGAACGTTTGACCCTATCATAGGTTTTGGTGAACCCGGAGTGCCCTGTTGTGGGTGTAGCATGAAGCTCAGAAAGTACCGTGGATTTAAGATTTGATTGTTTACTTAAATACAAACAACCTTTGTATCGAAGCTCATCATGGAGCCAAGAGTACCTTGGGGAAGCTGGAGAATTGTACTGCAATTGTTGGATCAGATGCGAACTTTTGGGATCTTGTGGCCATTCTTGGCGAACGACTTGGAGCCAATCTGGTACAATGAAGGAAAGAGAAAAAATAGATCCTTCATCTTCATATTTTTGGGAAAGTGCATCCGCCACCACATTGTCTTTGCCTTTCTTGTAAATGATCTCATAATCATATCCAAAGAGCTTAGTCACCCATTTTTGTTGCTCCGGGAATGAAATGCGTTGTTCCAGAAAATACTTGAGGCTTTGATGGTCTGTCTTAATTTGGAAACGTTTCCCCAATAGATAAGGGCGCCATAGATCAACGACATGCAGAATAGCCAATATTTCCTTTTCATAGATTGATTTGCCCATATTTCTTTAAGATAGTTTCTTGCTGGTAAAGGCCAAAGGCCGACCCTCTTGCATAAGGACAACACCAATTCCTTTCCCTGAGGCATCACATTCCAAGACAAAGGTATTTGTGAAATCAGGAAGGGCCAGGACTGGAGTGGTGAACATGGCCATCTTCAAGGTTTGAAAAGCTTGAGCAACGACTGGAGTCCAAGTGAAAGAGTTCTTTTTTAGGAGAGCAGTGAGAGGTGCTGCAATCTTTCCATAATTCTTAACAAACTTGTGATAATAACCTGTTAAGCCCAGAAATCCACGCAAGCTTTTGAGAGTCTTTGGGTGAGTCCAGTCTTGCATAGCTTCAATCTTTTTTGGATCCACCCTGACGTCATCCTTTCCAACCAAATGACCCAAATATTCTACTTCTGAGGCACCAAAAGCACATTTAGATTGTTTCAGGAAAAGTTGGTGTTGAGAGAGTAGATGGAGAACTCGATCCACATGAGCAAGATGGTCTATCCAGGTTTTTCTATAGATGAGGATATCATCAAAGAAAACTAAGACAAAATGACAGAGAAAAGGACATAATACATGATTCATGAGGCTTTGGAAGGTGGAGGGGGCATTACACAAGACAAAGGGCATGACCAAAAACTCATAGTGGCCCTCATGAGTTCTAAAGGCATTCTTGGGAATGTCTTCCTCTTTCATACGTATCTGGTGGTAGCCCGAACGAAGATCAAGTTTAGTAAAGAATTGGGCACCACTCAATTCATCTAGGAGGTCATCAATGACAAGAATGAGAAATTTGTCTTTAATGGTAAGTTTGTAGAGGGCACGAAAGTCAAGACAAATTCACCAAGAACCTTCTTTCTTCAAGACCATGACCACAGGAGAAGAGTAAGGGCTCATACTAGGGTGAATAACGCCTTCATTAAGGAGTTCCTGGACCATTTTCTCAATTTCATTTTTTTGGGAAAAGGGGTGATGATACAGACAAATATTGGGAGGAAGGCTTCCGGGTACAAGGGGAATGGAATGATCATGAACACCACGGGAAAGAGGGAGTCCCTGGGGAGTGGAAAAGACCACTTGATGTTTAGAAAGGATGGCTTGGAGGTCTTGCAACACTAAGGGTGTCTCTGTTTCTTGTATGGCATGGAGTTGGGCAATAACACCAGATTGACCTTTTTTGAGCAGCTTTTCCATGCGATGGGAACTAATGATCTCAGGTGAACCAGTGGTGATGCCTTGGAACTTATATTGGTGGCCCTCCTGGTCGAATTGCATGGTTAATTCTTTAAAATCCATGAGAATGGGACCCAAAGTCCTTGGCTAGTCTACACCCAATACAATGTCACAACCACCCATGTTGATAGAAAACATATGAGATTTCAGGTGGTAGTCACCAATTTGGAGACACACATTTTTATAACGTCCTCCACATTTCATGGATCCACCATTGGCAATCATGATTTGGAAATTATTAGCGGCATGGATGTAGAAATGAGTTTCTTGGGCAATGAGGTGATGAATAAAATTATGGGTGCTTCCACTATTAAACAAAATGATGACCTTCCGATGCTTGATGTAACCGATGAGCTTGAGGGTTTGGGGAGCGGAGAAGCTAGTGATAGCATTGAGAGAAATGACCGGTTCTACTTCGAGAGGGTCTGAGGGAGGGGTTATGTCAGTGGTTTCAGGTGACTCAGACACAAGGGGAGTTTCAACATCCTCTTCCGAAATATCCTCAGAGACGACCATAAAAAGATTTTGTTCCTTACACTTGTGGCCCGGGAAATATTTGTCATCACAATTATAACAAAGGCCTTTGAGTTGGCGTTCATCCATTTCATCCTTGGTCAATTTTTGGATCTTTAGTGGAGCAGAGGGAGTAGTGGGATTTACTGGTTTAGGGCGAGGGATAAAGGAGGGTTTTCAGTTTTGAGAAGATACAACCTGTTGTGCTTCTTTATCTCTTTTAGTAGCCTCCACCCAACTCTGAGGCCAAGCCATGAGGACATGGGCCCGAATCTAATCCTTGAGGCCACTGATAAAACACTCTCAAAAAAAGACATCAGACATTCCCTCTGTCCAAAAAGACAGGTGCTCAAAGGAAACTATAAATTCTTCCACTGTTCCTGATTGTTTCAAATTTGTCAAACGACCCAAATGGTTGGTGTCAGTGTCAAAGCGTTCATAAAGCTCTGCCAAAAATTGTGTTCAAGCAATATACCCTCGACTGGAAGTTTTTCTCCATTGCCACCATTGCCAACGTTCTTGATCTAGATGGAGAACACCATACCAGAGTTTGGCCAAGTCATATGTAATGCCGTATAAAGAGAAATAATGTTCCATTTGGGTTACCCAACCAGTGGGGTCTGAGCCATCAAATTTGGTCACATCCACCCAGGGAAGGCGTAGGTCACGTTGAAAGTGATGGTGCTGAAAGTTATGGGAATGAGAGGAATGTTCACCTTCAGTATGTGGGTGTGAGTCAGAGGAAGGGTTATCTATAGGGATATGAAGCTTGGTGCAGAGTGATGAAAAGACAGATTCAAGCTGGATGGTCAGGTCTTGTTTCATTTCCTCCATTGAGGACTACATGGTTGTATTGATGGCGACAACATTGGCACTGAGTTGTTTCAATTCTTGTTGGGTCTCAGTGAGACTAGATTGCAAGGTATTGAAGCGAGCTTCCAAGTCTTGGCTACGGGTATGGGCCATGGGGAGGAGGGAACCGAAAAGGGGTGTGTGGGATAAAAATTTTTGCCAAAAAATGATATGTATGAATGTGATAAGGGCGAATAGATGAATCTAATGGAATAGGTCTCAAACAATTGTGAAAATTTTTCCATATCTTTTTTTTTTTTTACACCTGCGGAGTTATACTCCGGTCTGAAGAATACTGCAGTGATGAAATGCCCAAATTCTTAACCAGGAAGAAATGTGTAGTTACTTGGCAACCTGAGCATAGTTGTGCGACAATAGATATTGTCTGTTTTGATTTGTTTATGTTGCTGTCCCCAAGGGTTCTATAGACAAGGGTTTGTCTTGTGCTATAACTCTATGATATATGTGTGGGGTCCAACAGTAGTACTCGATCCAATATATCAGGGCACTAACTGAGGAGGATAGACCGTACCCTTAGCCGTACTACCCGACTACCCAGGTACTAGAGAGTATCTTCCCAAGTGTTGTTCTCGGTGGAACTATAACAATCATGCAGTCGATTGGTTTATCTAAAGAGGGCTTCAGGAAATCTAGGTCGATCCGTACATAGGTGCTGTTTGACGCGCTACCACTTGAAGGGATACCAACAGGGGTTACAAGGGTGGCCAATAGATGTGCGCTTAAGAACCACTTGTATTTCCTACGTGTATGAATCCCTCAACCGTGGATTTATGCGCGTAACGATAGATCTCTGTGGCTTAAAGATGCAGGAATACGTCTCTACCCCAAAATTTTTTTTACCCACAATTTCTTCTAAGGAAAGTGCTCTGATACCACTTGTAATATACCAGATATAAAAAGTATGCAGAACATAAATAAAATGCTAGAAATGACAGAATAACAATAATATAACCAGAACAATCACCACAATAACATTGAAATGATATAAGAATAATAACATAAATAATACTTTGATTCTGAGAGAAATGTTCACGGGCCTCTTTGAGGGGGCAACCTCCAGTCGAGTAGAGCTCTATTACAATAATATCCAAGCTAGGGTTCTCATACCCGCGACTCCTATTTATACTAAATATGTCTATCAAAAGAAGCATCTAGAGGAAGATCCTTCTAGAAGCGGAAGCTTCTATTAGGTCTTTTTACATTCGACTTATTCTATTTTATTGCAAGGCCTTATTAATATTGACCTTTATTACATCCGAATATATTGTTCTACCTATGTGCGGGTTAGGACCCTAACACTTTGCTTTAGCTCTCCAAGTCAGGTTGTGAATGCTCTTCATTAAAAACATTGGAGCAAAGGTGTGTGTGTTGAAGCAAAGGGCCATTGGAAGGGACCTTTCAACATCAAGGCATGGGTTTTATTCTCCACATTCATTTAATATAATGTAGTAATACATTTCTTCCCTATAAAGGTGTCTTTACTTTTATTGTATAATTCCTTGATGTTATACATAGACACCATTGGAATATATAAATCGTTGTTTTCTCTCTTTGTTGGTTTGTGCTTCTTAACAGGTTCACTGTCCCACAAATCCAAATATGGAGAAAGGAAAACACTAGCGAGGATCAAACATCATTTCAAAGGTATGTCATTTGTCCCTCTCTGAACTAGTTTATATGAAAATGAAATCTAAGGAGAAACTTGTATTTTACCCTATTTTGTTCTAGATTCTCGTTGAAGTTAGGGAGATTAGTTTGTGTCCTCACTTACCGATTTGTCCGATAAAAAAATTGGCGACCATATTGGGGAATGTTCTCTTTTGGTTTTTTGCTTCCTTTTTGCTTTTAGCTTGCTTTCTTTTGGTCAATTTAATTCTCTGACTCTTTGGGTGATCCATCTTGACTATCTGGTTCTGAAAGTTCATTGAGAAACTTTGTCCTCTTTATAATTTTTCCTTATGTTTAGTCATTTTCGTACTCTACTTGTGTGAAAGAAAGAGACGACATTGCACTATGTTTTTACTTTAGCCTGTGACGATCCTTCATCGTCACACTATGCTCTTCTGCAGCCTTCGACGATTCCTGTAGAAATTTTTGGAGTGATAGTCAACTTTTTTCTCCTTGCCCAGATTTGTCTTTACTTCTTGGGGTGAACTTTTAGTCTTGGTGATGTTAAGTTTTGAGCTATTATTATGTTTCTTTTCAATTTACTAGATAAAAATATCATAGGTAGGACCAATGAGAGAAACACAATCACAAGTTACACAACATTTATCCTGGGAAACCCTCATGGGGGAGAAAACCTAACAAAAACATTCTTAATTTAGATAGCCAATACAATTCCAAGACAATATACCAAAACACTAGAGAATATCCAACACTCAGCAATTCACATCTCTCTTCCTTCTTCTCCCAACTGCAGCTCTCCAAACTTGTGCACTTGATGAGTAAATGAGTGAGTGAGATAATGAGGTGTTGGATTCCTTTATTTATACTGGATGGAAGATGTTGGAAAGGTGTCTCTTCATTGGGCATGGCCGACTTGTATTTTTAGTGGTTAAAACCACTTTAATTAGGCTTGGGGGCCGACTTCTTAATTTGCATAATACAATTACGGTTTGATCAATCTGAAAAAAGAGATTTGGTCAATTACATTCCCGACATGATCAATCCACAAAAGGGGATTGATATTATGAATAATGACTCAATAATAAATAGAATACTCTTTGCAGTTAAAATATTTCAACACTCCCCCTTAACAGGAAGGGTTATTCTACAGACCCAACTCAATACAACATCATCAGGAGAGAGATAGAGAGGGAAGAAACATCAACAACATCTGGAACACTAACTGACATATCCATAAATCATCAGAATGTTTTCTCATCATCATCGTTCACAGCATGGAGCTGGAGTAACATCATCATCCTCATCATCATGAGGCTAGAGTATCATCATCAACATCTTCAGCGAGAAGATAAAGTGGCATCATCATCATCATATTCAGCAAGAATCTGAAGTGGCATCATCATTATCTGCATCAACGTGGATTAGTATAACACTAATACATCACCATCATCAATAAAAACACACAACTAATACAACATCATCAACATCACAACACGAAGGCTGTTTTAGAATATAAGTGGATGTGCTCGTTTTACCATTGAAAATACCCTTGTCACCCAACCATAGGCCGAAGCCACCCTCCGAGCACTTTAACCTTGAAAGAGAATCACTCCAGAAGCAAACCCTAGGCTAGATAGCCAAACAAAGGGTAGCACACCAATAAAAGATGATCAGATAGTCCAAACCCTAACCAAGAGATAGTCCAAGCCAAACGTGATCTTCTAGCTGCAGCAGCTGCAATGGAAACTCTCCTCAAACCTGCGCACAAGACTGGGCACTGTAGTGCACACAAGTTGCTGCTCTGCAATTCTAAGACTGCCTGCCAGAATGAGAACTGGCCTCCTATATTTATACTAATTCTTGATAACTTCCTGGGCCAACTTCTCATTCTGGGTATCTGTCTGTTCAGTATATTATTATTTCTTCTGGCCGACTTCTTCTCTTGGAGGCTAATAACCTAATATAAATTATCTTCTTGAGCCGACAAGTATTCTAGGGTTATTAGCCAACTCATTAGGGTTTCTTCTTGCTTCCCAGAGTATTCTATCCTCGTCAAGTTTACACATGGAGGTAAATACCTCCCGCAGCTACCATAATATCAACACTCCCTCCTAGATAGGGAGGTATTACAGGTAATGGTCTTGAGTACAAAACATACCATTCACCCGGGAGCATCAACATAGTCGTCTAGACTATCTCATGACTAGATCATGAGCACCATCATCACTATCAGTGTCATCAGCTGCATCATCTTTCGAAACCATACTCCATTTGAGTAATTAGACATGATGTAGGATCAATCACTCACACCATAGAGTGACACAAGAGCCATTCTTCTAATCTGGACATATGTCCTAGAAGAGTAAATGTTCTGAACCATTTTCCTATCTGGGAAATCTCTGTTCTTTGATCATCCATCTAGCTGATAATCATTTCCAATACTGCTGATAGTCTTCAAGGAAATCAGAATAAAATAGAACACAACTGTGTCTATCCATAGTAGTACATAACTACAATCCAGTGGTATACTACTACGCTAAGTAGCAAACAAGTACTTGATCAAACAATGGAACATATCCACCACAATAGTATACATCTACTGTCATACAATCTTCATAACAATCATTTGATATCAACCTACACAGAAACAATGTTATGATATAAACTGAATCAGCTGGGCCAATCTTTCACTCACATCTGTGAGATCTGAAAGAATATCTGCCCTTAGAGTAGAACATCATTGATGGGCTATTTGCTTTATTCTTATCAAACAAGGAAGAATGATTGTTTTGATTTCTGAGTCTGGACCATTCCTCACCCTAGGCCATTCCTCCGACACTAAGCAAAGTGTAACCTGGAGAGAATGAATTTGGCCTAAGGAATGCCTATCCCTGATTGCTGAGCCTGGACCATTCCTCCGACACTAAACAAAGTGAAACCTGGAGAGAATAAATACATCCTAAGGAATGATTGTTCGGATCATTTCCTCTGTTAACCACAAGACGAAAAATCTGTCCTATACCAACCTCCAAAAAGGACCATTCCTCATGTTAACCACAATGAGAAATCACTGTCTGACGAGGCGGGCCAGTCTTCTTGAGTAACCCTCAAGAAGAGAGACTGCCCTAGACCACTCCCCATGTTAACCACAATGGAAATTTGTTGTCTATGGTACATCAGAAATATGGACCATTTCCCATGTTAACCACAATGGGAAATTGCTGTCCGTCAGAAATATCAATCCACTTTCCGAAAAGGAAAGAATCTGCTCATCCTGGACCATTCTTCAAACTGAAAAATGACTGTCCATCAATTAATAATACATCAGTGCTCCCTTCCAACCTGAGAGTCATCTCTTCCTTTTTCAATAAGGAAGTCATCTCCATGAGCTCCAGCTTGAGTACGCAAACTCTTTCATCTTGGATGGAAGCTTTACCAAAATGTCTGCTTATCTGCTCATCTGTGGAGATATGTATTGGAGAACCACTTTCTCCTTTCTGGACTTCATCATGGATAATGTAATGCTTGATTTCAAATGTACTTCGGTCTGGAACAATGGTTTTCTATGAAGGCTTCATATAGCTCTGATCAATAGAGTATATCATTGTTGGAAAACTGGAACATATACATTTGGCACTTCTTATGTCATCATGAGATCTAGTCTACTGAGTAATCATCTTGACACAATATCTCTGTTATAGAAAATCTTCACCATGCTTCTGCTGTGCACTAGAGGTAATCCACCGAGTTATCTTTTTCCATTTGCATACAAGGGTCTCTTTCTGGTATGCCTCAAGGTTTTGAGATTGCTCTTCATATGCTCTTTATTCAATTTCTCTGGAGAATAGTCTTTACATTTATCTGATGTAGAACTCCAACTCATGGATGTTGTGGATGATATAATGACTTATGTAGAGATATGTATGGTTTGCTGGAACAAGTAATCATCATAGTCTTCTCCATCCATCTGGGAGAACCTCTAGTTCTAGATATCGCAATGCTTTCATTCATAAGTCTTCCATACATTGTTCTTCATCACGACTTTTAGTTGTTTTCCTTGATTGATTTTAGTGAGTTCATATCAGGCTGGTAATCTTGTGATTCTTGATACAATGAATGGTTTTTATGGTTTCTCTTTCTTTCTTGGAATCATCATGTTCTTCCTCATGTTTTTCTTTAGCTCTTGGGTCCATGAAGTTTCTTTATAGATTCCATGCCCTAGATATTCCACTTCTTCCTTTCATCATAGGGTCATGGATGTGAATGGACAACTAGGGTTATTTTAAGGCTTCTCTTCGAAGAAGTCTTCTTCTATGGTTGAAATGAACACGTACTATCTTTCATGGCTGCTACCATGAATATATATTTCATCATCTTCAATGGATCATAGGATTAGCTCCCTCCTAATCCTTGCTTCATGTATAAGTGCATATAATCGGCTCCCTCCATCTAACAAAGTCCACGCTTATGTCTGCATCCTTATTGTCTTCTGCAATATATAATTGTCTCTTGCTGTCTAACAAAGTCCATGCTTTCGTCTTGTTTTCTTCTACAAAACGTCATAAGTCTTTCTCCAATTTCCTCTTGATTGCTAGCTTCTTTTTGTCTTTGCTTCTTCTAAGTCTCTTCATAATTGATTCGTCTTATCTTGCAATAGCTTCCACATGATTTGTTTGATGAATTTCATCCTTTCATGTATTTATCTGATGATATCAATCCTTATCTTTTTGTTCTTCCGTAGGTATAGTTCTTCTTGGAACACATGATCTTCCAGGAGATAGATATACAAGATATGTACATAGACGATGCAAACACGATATGTACAATAAATAAGAAGAGTATTGTTACCTTCAGAAGAAGAAGTCTCTTTCATCCTTCTTAGTCTTCTTTGTAGGTTCCTTTTCTTTCGGAAACTGATGCTTTGTGTGTCCCCTTCCTTTTCTTTAGCTCAAGACAATGATTCTTGTAGTGACCATACTTTCGACAGTTGAAGAATTGTGTTTCTGAAATGTCTTTCTCTTGATTTGGCTTTCTCCTTGAACCAAACTTCCTTTTGTTCCTGAAATTCTTGAATCTTTTTGTGAAGGCTTGATCATCATACTTCTTTTGGGGTTTCTCTTTTGCACTGATCCTGGATTCTTCTTGAGGACAACAAGTCCAAAGTTCTTCAAATGTAGGATATTCCTTCATGTGTTCATGCTTGCGGCAAATGCATCCCACATCTTGGGAAGACCATTGACTACTATGTTTACCAACTCCTTCTCTGAGATGATCTCTTCAATAGCTTGTATTTGATCTCTTAACTGCGAGATTCTCACAAAGTATGATGTTATGCTGTCATCATCATTCATCTTCATGTCATAGAGCTCATTCTTCAGACTCATTACTTGTCCAATGTTTCTGACTGAGAAGAGGTTTGTTAGGGAATCATACATCTTCTTCGATGAGTCAAGATGGAATATGTAGGGTATCAAGTGGTATTTGATAGATTAAACTATGATACTCATGGAATTTATGTCACTGTCTTTGAACTTCTCCATAGCTACAACGTTCTGTGGTTCCTTCTCTTTTCCTTCTTCAAACTCTGGTTTCACGATCTTTCCTTTCACAATATCCAACACTTTACTCTTGGCAAGGATGAGATCAATCCTTGTCTTCCATTCTTTGAAGTTAGAAGATCCATATAACTTGTTCTCTGACTTCATAGAGTAAGTCATGGCTTCTTTGACTTGGTCAACCCTAGATTTGACCAAAAACTCAAACTTCACGTATTGGATTTCTGAGAGTACCAGAAGATGCGCTAGGCTAGGGTGCACTGATCTATCTGGAGATTAGGTCAATCCATTCATTTAAGGTTCTTCAACAAGAGGATTAGGGTTTCTACAACTGCACTTGCTAGTAACCCTAACGACAGTGCTATGGTGATTGCTCCTGCTAGAAACCCTAGTGACAATTCTTCAACGAGCTTAATATCCTTATGGCTATGTTTCCTTCCAGCGGTTAGATTGAATGAAAGAGGTGTGGGCCCGTAAACTGTTAGAGTATAAGTGGATGACAATACCCTTGTCACCCAACCATAGGCCAAAGCCACCCTCCGAGCACCTTAACCTTGACAGAGAATCACTCCAGAAGCAAACCCTAGGCTAGATAGCCAAACAAAGGGTAGCGCACCAATAAGAGCTGATCAGATAGTCCAAACCCTAACCAAGAGATAGTCCAAGCCAAACATGATCTTCTAGCTGCAACAACTGCAATGGCATCTCTCCTCAAACCCGCGCACAAGACTGGGCACTGTAGTGCACACAAGTTGATGCTCTGCAATTCTGAGACTGCATGCTAGAATGAGAATTGGCCTCATGTATTTATACTAATTATGGCTAACATCCTGGGCTGTCTTCTCATTCTAGGTATCTGTCTGTTCAGTATATTATTATTTCTTCTGGCTGACTTCTTCTCTTGGAGGCTAATAACCTAATATAAATTATCTTCTTGAGCTGACAAGTCTTCTAGGGTTATTAGCCAACTCATTAGGGTTTCTTCTTTCTTCTCGGAGTATTCTATCCTCGTCAGGTTTACACGTGGAGGTAAATACCTCCTGCAGGTACCATAATATCAACAGGCTGAAGAAACAACATCATCACAATACGAACGTTGGAACCACAACAACATCGGCATGAAGTTGTAAATCTTCAAAACGAGGTTGGCATCACAACAACATCAACACGAAGTTGGAAATCTTCAGCACGAGGTTGGCATCTCAACAACATCAACACGAAGATGAAAATATTTACCATGAGGTTGGAATCAACATCTTGTGGCACTCTGACAGATCCAAAGGATTTGCCTAGGAATGAAAAGATTCCCTAGGATATAAAATCCTAACGGAGCTACCACTACTAACCATAGATAGCATATACATGCACAAGTACTATGACAACCCGTCCTTACAAACCTTTGGGATATGTCCATGGATGATTAGTTGCCTAGGATATAAAATCCTAACTGACCTACCCTCTATTGGTCAGGATACCATAGTATCATCAACACTACTCGACCTTTCGAGGGAGGTCCTTTTGGACTCTACCAATCTTGTCTTTAAAAGTGCTCAAACTTTACATGAGATAGAGGCTTGGTAAACACATCAACAACATGTTCATCCGTGCCAACATAATGGAGCTTTAAAGCTCCCCTCTGCATCATATCATGAATGAAGTGATACTCGATCTCTATTTTCTTCGACTCATCATGGAACACATCATCTTTATACAACAATGGTTATCACATAGGATCACAATGGCTTCCATCTCCATATCAAATAGATATGTCAACAACATCCGAAGCCATATGGATTCACAACTGACAGAACATGCAACGATGTATTCCACTTCTACTGTGCTGAGAGAAATATTGGATTGCTTCCTACTCTACCATGAAGTCATGGTTGACCTCAAACTAAAACAACATCCTGAAGTTCTCTTTCTATCAGAAACACTTCTAGCTCAATCTGAATCAGTATATCCATACCATTTGATATCTAGTATAACAGAGACCAAAATCCAACGTACCCTTAAGGTATCTCATCACATGTTTTGCAGCAACAAGGTGAATACATCTGGGATATACCATATACTGACTCAAGGTGTTCACAAAAAAACATATATTTGTCCTGGTGTTTGTCAGATACATCAACGATCCAATGATTTGTCTATACAATGTAGCATCAACCAATTCTGACGAAGTATCAACTAAGAGATTCAAATTTGTTTCCATGGGTGTATTCATGGATTTACACTCCAACATATCAAACCTCTTCAATATTTCAACAATATACTTCCCTTGGTTAAGGAAGATCTTCTCTGGGCTTTTCCAAACCTCAAGATCTAAGAAATAATGCATTAGGCCTAGGTATTTCATCTCAAATTATGCAACAATCTTCTTCTTACAATCAATGATGAGCTTTTTCTTCATCTGTCAAGAATAAATCATCTACATATAGTGACAACATCACTGGCTCATCATTCATAACCTTGAAGTAAAGGTTAGAATCAAATTTACTCTTGGTAAAGATCAACCTCTTTAAAAAACTATCAATCCTGCCACACCAAGCCCTTGGAGTTTGCTTTAATTTGCAGACATGAGTCTTTCTATCTTCAACTTCAAACCAAATTTTCACATCACTTTGTACCAATCTGGTACACTTGCTCAGCTGCAACTCAATCTGCATAGTCATGTGCTAGCTCTATGTGTTTTCTGCAAAGCAATGTCCTCTCCTCTTTATGTAACTGTTCCTTATGGAACTGGGACTTTGCACCTGTAGCTACTTTGAAGCTAAGAATTACTGATCCATTCTCACCGTGACTGTTGAAATCTGAGAGTAATTCCTATACTCCATCATGACAACAACTTCATCTGAACTGAGAGTGGTTCAATAACTTATATTGAATGTAGCTCTTCTTCTTTCATGGAGGTAATTCTATCTGCTATTGTAGTCATGTCTCCATGAACCAACTAATGTACTGCACCAACTGGCACTCAATTTTAAATATGGGGATCCCCCCCCCCCCTGCATCTCATACTATATATGAATCATGGTTGTTCTGGTTGTCTTCATGAATACTTGAGCTATTTCTTCAATTATTGGAGTAAGTGTCTCGTCATAGTATTCTCCCTCTTGTTGGGAGAATCCTCTGGACACACATTAGACTTTGTACATCTACAACATGCTTGATTTGTTATATCAATCTTGGAAGTCAATACTGGCTTCTCTTCTAGTCTCATGGAAAAATCCATATCCTAGTCTTTTTCGTTGGCTTCCTTCTTTGTCACTTAAACAAGGGAATCTTCCTAGGATATTTCATATCTCCTAGAAGTTTCTGAAGCTACGATCTAGTCTTCTCATGGAATTTGACTCCCAGTCTTGGAAGTTGTATCTTCATCTGATCCTTTCCGAGATCATGCTTACTCTTGATTTCTTCTGAGTCTACAAGGAATTCATCATCTCTTACAAGGTATACTTGGTGTTGAATACCAAGTCTAAATATGAAAAGTTGATTCAAACTTCAAGTGAATTCTGCTTCCTGTCAAGGTGGCTTCATTATCCTTTGAACAAGTCTACTATGAGTTCTTGTTATAATGTTTAGTCATCTTTGGAGCCTTTTGCTCCTTACAATCAATCTCCGTATGAGATACTCTGGATCTCAAAATATAACTTCTTCTTCATCTTCTTTGGTACATGAATGTATATGGTAATGTACATAGTCTTCTTCATGCCTCATCTAATCTGTTTCCTTCTGCAACCTTCACTAGAGCTTCCTTAGGGTTATCACCTGTGACTTGAAACAAGGTCAACAAAACAACAAGCAAGAATAATACTCTTTTGATAATCGTAAATAAAACAATAGCACGAATAATCATCACAGTATCTCCTTTAGAGCTATCACGTGTGACATGTTTGAAACAAAGATCAAAAGTGAGAAATATAATATGAAATGAGATCAACACTCTTCTAGTGTTGTGATCAAACATGAATCCATGGTAACCTAGAACCAACACAAGAAGTTTCTCCTAGAGGAGATGTTAGTTGTATCTGGTAAACAAATTATCTCAATATGCTCACATGCTACCAAGTATAATAATTTTCAAAGACTGCTAGCTCAACTATAGTGTTTACTTGTAAAGGGGTAGTTATCAACTTTTCATGCGCAACTTTGAATCTTATCAACTTAATTAATCAATCCTGGAACTTAGAGTCTTGTCCTCAAGACTGTTTCTTTTCTTCCAAGTCTCCTTCACTCAAGATGACAAGTGCTTTCTTCAACCTATCTTCTGTACTAAGACAATATGATATCTTAATAGAAAGTTGGGTTAGAGAATAAACTCTATGATCTCAACTTTAATCCATCTAATACCTTGACTTTAATTTTTGACCAAAGGTTAGTATGCTGATCATAGCTTCAACATGCAACCCAGATCAAAATAATGTCATAACAAATAGATGCATATCAGAATAATCAAACCTCAGTTTCATTAGTCTTCTAAGTATGTTGGATATGAGATCCTTTTGGATCTATGATAGGAGATCCTTTCTCCTGCAAGTACCCCTTAGAATAATATAGTTGAAACATATGTAAGTACATACCTTTGATAGTATCGTCGGGTGGTGGTACCATCCAGTAGTAGCGGTGATAGGTAAAAAACCTTCAAAACTTCAGAGGTGTTTCAACTTTAAGGTTGGCCAACACTTTACAAAAATTTTCACTTCAATTGGAACTATAGTTGTAACTGCAACTTATACTACAATGGGTACTTTAACTGTAACTTAGGGTTTCATGAGAAAACCCTAATTTTTCAAACTTCAAATTTTGAAATTTTGATCCAGGGGCTAGATGCACAGAGTTGAGGCGAGTAAGCTGGTGTAACTAGATTTATGAAAATCAAAATTTTACCCCTTGAAACTGAGCTTGCGAAAATATTGACCGATACTTCTGGTACTAGTTTTGATTTCTTGGTTTTTCTGTTTTTCTGGTACTTCTAGTTTTTTGGTTTTCTGGTACTTCTAGTTTTCTGGTACTAGTCTGGTTTTCTGGTACCAGTAAAAAAACTAGGGTTTGACTTTTTGGAGGCTCTGTCCACTGAAAAGGTGCGCTCAAGCTGCCAAAAGATCCACTAGGGTAGGGTGCATTTTTCTAGATGATTTTTAGGCAAACTTTCCTCTCCAACAAAAAGCCTTAATTTTCTTGTATGACAACAGTGACACTTTTCTTTATATAGTGAAATATTCTCTCTTCAACTTAGCTCTAATACCATGTTAATTTTTGAGATATTATTAGGTTTCTTTTGAATTTACTAGATAACAATAGCATACGTAGGGTCACTGAGAGAAACACAATCACAAGTTATACAACATTTATCCTGGGAAACCCTCATGGGGGAGAAAACCCAACAAAACTTCCTTAATATAGATAGCCAATACAATGCCAAGACAATAAACCAAAACACTAGAGAATATCCAACACTGAGCAATGCGCCTCTCTCTTCCTTCTTCTCCCAATTGCAACTCTCCAATCTTGCGCACTTGATGAGTGAATGAGTGAGTGAGATAATGAGATGTTGGATTCCTTTATTTAGCTGGTAGGTGTTGGAAAGGTGTCTCATTGGGCAGGGCCAAATTGTCTTGTTAGTGGTTAAAACCACTTTAATCAGGCTTGGGGGCCGAATTCTTAATTTGCATAATACAATAAGGGTTTGATCAATCTACAAAAGGGGATTTGGTCAATTACAATGCTCGACATGATCAATCCATAAAAGGGAATTGATATAATGAATAATGACTCAATAATAAATAGAATACTCTTTGCAGTTACAATATTTCAACAGGTGAATGATTAGTTTGCATCTTTTAGCCTGGATTTGATTGTTTCTCAAGTATTGAGAGTCCTTTTCATAATCTTTATAAGTTTTATCTTTTACTTCTTATTGCAAGGGTATAATCTCAAGGCTTTGTCCCCGAGTGCTTGCTAGATAAATTGTTATTGATATTTTTGAGTTTTGTATTGATTTTTTTTAAGTTTTGGATTGTTGTTGATTGGAAAATATTTTTTTTTTCATGCGACAAACAAGTTTTTCTTACTTTTTCATTTTTGCTTGCATTATGCAATTAGTTTGGGAAATAGTGTTGTGAGTGCATCTTCTTGGAAAACTCTTTCTTTTTTGGATTACATCTCTGTTTTGATTTGAAAAGGAAAGGATTGAAGTTTATTCTTCTATTAGTGGTCTTTACAAGAATTTTTTTGCATTCAAATATTTGTTGAAAAAGAGAAAGTTGGAAAATTTAGTAGATTTGATTGTTTGGAATCAATATCGTTCAATGATTGAGAAATTGTGCTTTATAAATTTTTGTATTCTGGAAAGAGAAACCTTCTCCCTTATGTAATTAAATTTCATCGAATGAAAAGATTACCCATCATCTATTTTTGCATTTTATTGGGTCAAGGTCAAATACATCATCAATTTCATTTTCGTTTCCCTTTTTTGAGTAAGCAACAACCATTAAAACTCAACGTAATTTTAAAATCTCCCTAGAAAATCTTATTTTCTAGAAATTTTTTACACCAACATTAGGTAGGATAAATATTTGGAATAGGTTGTGAGGCACACTCTCCAAAGCATCAAAACACACAATAGTATCTTGTGATAGAGAGAGTTTAAATCCACTTGCTAGATTTTGTCTCGGGAAGCCCTTCTAAAAAAAGGGTCAATCACGAGGTCGCATTAGGGACGACATAGTTACTCACCCTGATTTGTTGGTCTTAGTGTAGAGATTTCACGTATTATTAAGGGTCAATTGAGAAGAAAATCCTGTGCGGACCTTCTCGAGGTGATTTCGGGCTTAGATACCCTTCCCTTGCACGTGGATCAGACTGTCGATTTCTTCCCTAGGCATCATTGTCGTAATTGGAAACCTTAGTGGCATATCTCTTTAGAGCATTTAAACGAGGTCACTGTGGAGGGGAAAGTCTTCATGGTACCTGGAATCGACGTTGGCCAAACTCACTCAGGCTCCTTGGAGGGTATACCCATGATTATCTATGGGAGCTTACACTAGGGTGTAAGTCCATTAAGCATGTCGTCAACGTAAATTTTCCACCCGCTTGATCCCATCCATTTCTTGTCTTGATTTCATGACGTTGGATTTCATCACCAACTAGTGACTTCGAAATAAGAAGGTTTGTTTGCGTGTTTGATATCTAGATTTTATTAGTGAGTGTTGTTTGTTTCTCTAGTTGGCCATATATTTCTTTCATTCTTTTTGGTGCGACCAAGATTGGCCCTCTTCATTCACGTAGGATGCAAGGGTTACCTCCATAAGAGCCATAAGAATATGCTCCTTTCTTCCTAATTCACCAGAGGGTCCTTCTCCTGAAGGAACAGTCAATAACGATGCATCCTATGATATTGGAAGTTCTACTCCATTGGTAGAATCAACACTTCCTGTAAATCCGTTATTGAGTGTTATAAAAGATCCACTTTTTCTCCGAATAAACTCGTTGGGAGACGTTGTTGCTGAAGAATATACTAGAATACCTATTGGACCTTACGCAGAGTCTGGTGTAGACGATCCACCCTTTTAGAGTGAATCGTTTAGAACTCTAGTTCATACTGCTGGAATTTTTAAACCTAGCTCAGTCCTCGTCCATTCTTTTTGGAGGAACTCTTTGGGACATGATATTTTTGATAAAATAGGAATGAGACCAAATCAACCTATGTCATCACATACACCTGTGAATTCCACTTCTTATACAGTACCTTTATAACATTTTACTAGCACGACCAGTAATGTTGTTACGGTTTCAGACCAGTTGTTGGTTGGTTCTCATACAATTCTTCCCCTCCATCTCACTAGCTCTACCACGGTCCCACAAGTTACACATGTTTCTTTCGGAAGTCCGGTCATAACTCAAGATCCTATTGGAATTCCAATTCCGGCTAGATCAAGTCTATCACTTCCACTTGGGTACAATGCTCTTAATACTTCTATTGTTAATCCTGCTGAGAGTCCATCGAGAGGGCCTAATCTTTTTATTCCACCTGGGTATAATGCTGCTAGCAATTTCATTCCTACATCTACCTAGGTTCTCTCCGGAGGGCCTAACATTCCTCCTACACCTCCACCTGAAGGATCTAATCGTCCTAGCATAAGTAGCTCCAATCAAGTTGGAGGCACAAGTCATTCTGTCGTTTCTAGTTTTCAAGTTCCTGTTGGAGGCCAACCTCAAGTTGGGGTCCAACCCCAAGTTGGGGGGAAACCTCAAGTTGGGGGGAAACCCCAATTTGGGGGTCTTAACCCATTGCATGGACAATATATGTTGGGTATGTTTTATATTCTTTGCATGTGTGTGTGTGGGTGTGTCAGATTCGACAACTGCGTCTGACGATCCCTCTAGCGGATTTTGCTATTTTTAGTGGTTTTCTTAATTAATCCAAGATTAAGGGATTAGGATTTTGGTATATACGAAATACCTAAAAACATTGTATATATATTGTATGGTGAATGGTGAAATTAATAAAATGAAGCGTTGAAAGGTTTTTTCCCGGTTAAGGGTTTTCGGTATAAATCTCTGTGTACTATGTGTATGAGCCATTGATTAATTTCCATTTTGCTTAAGAATCTATATGCATTGCTTTACTTCACAGGTTTAAAATTTACATGTGGTATCAGAACTCATTTTTTGCTTCAGAGGGACATTTTTTTGTTGCTGAGGGTTTGGCTCGGTCTTGATAGATCAAGTTTATCTTGGGTCTGTAATAAACCTGGGTTTAGTGGAATCTTTTGCAGTGGTGATTTGAGTGTAGAAAGAGGAATGATGAGCTCTTCTAGAATCGAGATAGAGAAGTTAAACGGTAAAAAAATTGAGCTATGGAAGCTCAATATGGAGGACCTTCTTGTAGACAAAGAACAATGGATCATTGTGGATATTGGTACACAACCTACTAGTACGCAACCTACTGGCACACAGTCGAATGGTACACAAACTACTAGTACACCACCTACTGGTATGTCAAAGGAAGATTGGGAGAAGTTGGACAGAAAAGAAAGGAGTACTATTTGACTCTGCCTGGCAGATTCGGTGTTGTTGAATGTCTCGGGAGAATCTATAGCCAAGGAACTATGGAATAAGTTGGGGAATTTGTATCAATCAAAGTCTCTGGTAAACAAGTTGTTTCTTTGAAAGAAGTTTTATCATCTTAGGATGGAAGATGGAGATTCTCTGACAGAACATCTAAATGCCTTTAATACTCTGGTAAGTCAACTTGTCTCTGTTAATATTACGATTGCAAAAGAAGATAAGTGTATTACTTTGTTATGTTCTTTTCCATACTCTTGGGATAATCTGGTTGTAGCAATTGGTAGTACCACTCAATCTACATTGAAGTATGAGGATGTGGTTGCATCCTTGTTATCTAAAGAGATGAGGTGGAAAATCATGGATGGTCATAGCACAAATGCTTTATTTGTAAGAGGTCGTACCCAAGACAAGAATCCTGGTAAGTCTTCGGGGGGGGGGGGGAGATCTAAATCTACAGGTAGATCTAAGTCTCCAGTAAAATATTTGAGGAAATGCTAGAAGTGTGGTAAAATAGGGCATTATAAGAAAGACTGCAAGTCTAATAAGGTTGACAAACCAAAGGGATCTCATAGTACCTCTTCCACAGAGGCGAAAACCTCCACTGAAGAAGGAGGTGATGTTTACCTGGCATCTATAGGTACACATGCAGACCGTGATGTATGGTTGATCGACTCAAGTGCTTCATACCATATGACTCCTCACAGGGAGTGGTTCTCTGAATATGAAAAATAAGATGGTGGTGATGTATTCCTAGGAGATGACTCAACAACCAAAATCATGATACATGGAAGGGTTAAGTTGATGCTAAAAGATGGAAGGATTATAACTCTCCCTGGGGTTCTGCACATACCAAAACTAGCCAGAAGCCTAATATTTGTAAGCAATTTGGATGATGCAGGAGTGGATACTATATTTGGAAATGGTGTTGATGAGGGGAGTTTGGTGTGGAAATATGTACAAGTTGTTGGGAAGCACTTATAATAATGGGTGTAATAGTTCTCTTGTCCCTGAGCAGAGAAATAAAGAAGACAAGACCAATATTGTCCCTAGAAATAAGACCATGTTGTGGCATCAAAGACTGGGACATATTGGAGAAAAGGGTCTTCGAACACTACTCAGTAAATGTATGGTTGAAGGTATGTCTAATTGCACTCTGGATTTTGATTTCTGTGAACATTTCATATATGGTAAACACAATCGAGTAAGATTCCCATCTGGTGCTACAAGAGCAAAAGGGATCTTAGAGTTGATACACAGTGATGTGTTTGGACCTGTGCTTGTTCCATCACTAGGTAAGTCTGTGTATTATGTTTCATTCATAGATGATTTCTCAAGGAACACATGGATTTATTTTCTTAGAAAGAAATCTGAGGTATTTGATAAATTTAAAGAGTTTAAGGTTCTGGTGGAAAATTAGACAGAGAAGAAAATAAAGGTATTGAGAACAAATAACGGTGGAGAATTTTGTAGACATGAATTCGAAGAATTCTGTAAGAAGTGTGGTATAGCAAGGAAGAATACTACTCCATACACACCTCAACAGAATGGAGTTGCATAAAGCGTGAACATGACACTGATGGAAAAATCAAGGAGCATGCTCAACGGTGCCAAGTTAGGATAGGAATTCTGGGCAGAGGCAGTGGGTACAACATGTTACCTGGTCAATCGATCACCCTCATCAACGCTAGATGATAAAACAACACACGAGGTATGGACGGGAAAGAAACCCTCTCTTGAACATCTTAGAGTGTTTGGTTGTGATGCTTATGTACATGTTCCAAAGGAAAATAGGAGTAAGCTGGATAATAAAGCTGAAAAGTGTATCTTTTTTGGTTATAAAGATGGTGTGAAAGGTTATAATCTTTGGAACCCAGAAACTAAGAAGACTGTTTACAATCAGGATGTTGTTTTTAGAGAGGTAAAAAATGTTTCCAAACAGGAATTCCTACCAAGGAAAGAATAACATGAGAAAATAGAGCTTGAGTTGGATGATGCAAAATCTGAATCATCTGAAGAAGATGAAGTAGAAGAAGAAGAACCTCATACCCCAGTATTGAGGACATCAGTGAGAGAAAGAAGACAACCAGAAAGGTATATTCCACCTGATTTCCATTCCAATTTTGCTTTATCTATTACTGATGATGATCCCAGAACTGTCAGGGAAGCAGTGAATTCAGAGGATAGTAAACTATGGAAGAAGGCCATGGTTGAAGAAATGGATGCCTTGGATAAGAATGAGGCATGGGATATAGTTGAGTTGCTAGCTGGAAGAAAATTTGTTGGTAGAAAATGGTTGTTTAAGAAGAAGTTTAATGCATAAGGTAAAGTGGAGAAATAAAAAGCTCAGTTAGTAGCAAAAAGTTATTCTCAGGTAGAGGTAGTTGACTTTGGTGAGATTTTTTCTCATGTTGCCAAGTTAACGTCTATTAGATTTCTTGTATCTATTGTTGTTTCTTTTGATATTGAAGTGGAACAGATGGATGTGAAGACAACATTCCTACATGGAGATATGGAAGAGGAAATCTACATGAAGCAGCCAGAAGGCTTTGTAGCAAAGGGAAAGAAAGAGCTTGTTTGTAAGCTAAATAAGTCACTATATGGTATGAAGCAATCACCTAAGATGTGGTACCAAAAGTTTGACACATACAACCTTGGATTGGGATTTGAGAGAAGCATGGCTGATCACTATGTATATTCCAAGCAGGTTGGTAATCACTTCATTTATGTAGTGTTGTATGTTGATGACATGTTGCTGGTAGGAAATAACATGGATGTTATCAACGAGGTGAAATTGCAGCTATCCTCCAATTTTGACATGAAGGATATCGATGCTGCTAATTTCATTCTGGGAATGGAGATTAAAAGAGATCGTGCAAACATGAAACTCTGGTTGAATTCGAGAAAATATGTTGAGACGATATTGTAGAGGTTTAATATGCATGGAAGTAAACCGGTCAAGGTTCCTATTCCTATAGGTGTAAAGTTATCTGCAGATCAGTGTCCAAAGTCACAGGAAGAATAAGAGGACATGTCCCATGTTCCATATGACAGTGCAGTTGGTAGTTTGATGTATGAAATGGTATGTACTAGACCGGACATTGCACATGCAGTGGGATTTTTGAGCAGGTGTATGTCAAAACCAGGGAAGGAGAATTGGACAACAATAAAGAGGGTCTTCAGGTATTTGTGTGGAACTACCAATTATGGATTGTGCTACCAAGGAAGACCAGGATTATACAGAGGGGTGGACATACATGGATTTATTGATGCAGACTGGGCTGGAGATCTGGATCACATAAGATCTACAAGTGGGTATGTGTTTAACCTATTTGGAGGAGCAATCAGTTGGATGAGCAAAAGACAGGTTGTAGTGGCACTCTCAACTACAAAAGATGAATATGTAGTAATTTCAATACAAATTAAGTATTTCCTGCGATTCTCTTGATCTAACAATTATATGCCACTGTTAAATACATAATCACTTCTACTATAATTCTTGCAGAAAATTAAACACTGATCACAAAGTGAAATATCAAGAACACATAACATAGAAGTTTTACTGGGAAAGCGTAAAGCTAAAAACCCCACTATCATATATTATGTATATCATGGATCATGAAACAATCTCATACAAAACTCTAATCCAATAGATCTCAGTACAATACAATCATCTCACACTGTCATACACAAATCAACAAATACATGTGTCAATTATCTGTGTCTAGACAGCTTGCCTCCTCTGCACAATCCATGTAGTTAGAATTCTCACAATGATTCAAATTCCCTAGTTTGCACATGCTCATGAGCATATCCACTGCATGTGTGATCAAATCAAAACTAATAGCAAAACTGTCCCTTTCACCTGTTATCTCAACTGGTTCTCCACTGGATCTAACATGCATGTAGTTAACCATGGCAAATATTTAGTTGCATGTGAGTTCACTGATTGTGAATTAATGAATAATTGATTCACTAGTGCAAGTTTAGTTACAACTAGTACAACTAAGATTAACTCACTTAACTACACTTATAATTCTGTTACAATTCCAACTCACTCAGTTATAAATGAGATAATAGATTAATATTTATTGTCCAATTTATTTAAGGGAAAAGTAAATTAGACACATGTTTCTTGTTGACTTTTCAACACTCCCTCTCAACAAGAAAGGGATTATCCTTCACCCCAATCCTATCTCTATGATATTCAAATTTTCTCCTGGTGAGCGCCTTCATCAGAATGTATGCATCCTGATCTTCCGTAGGAATGTATTGAAGCAACATGATCTTCCACTGCACACAATCTCTGAGATGATGATACCGGATATCTATATGCTTAGATCTATCATGAAACACAAGATTGATCGAGAGTTTAATGAAACTTTGATTATCACAATAAATCACCGTCGGATCTAAATGAGAACCAAACAAACCAATTAGATCTTTCTCATCCAGATAGCCTCACATGCATCTTGACTTGCTGCCATGTATTCCGCTTCTGCTGCACTAAGTGCCACAGATATTTGTTTCCTTCTATACCAAGAAACAACTGTATATCCGATACTAAAGATCCCCCCTGATGTGCTCTTTTTGTCCGTTGGGCTGCCAACCCAATCTGCATCCATGAAGCCATGCAACTTCACCTCATCCATATTTTTGTACCATAATCCATACTTAGATGTGCCCTTCATATATCTCAAGACATGCTTACCCGCCTTCCAAAAGAGTTTGGTAGGCTTAACCATCACTTGACTTAGCTGATTAACTGCATAGCAAATGTCTAGTCTTGTATTCACTAAATACATTAGCGAACCCATTAATTGTCGATAGACAGTAGCATCCACTACCTCTCCAGAAGTAGCATCCTCTTTCCTCCAGTTTCCTGGAAGAGGAGTATCCATGGGTTTGCAACCTTCCATGTGAAACTTACCCAGTATCTCCCTTGCATACTTKCCTTGAGACACAAAAAGTTCACCCTCTTGTTGCCATATTTCCAATCCAAGGAAATAATGAAGAAGGCCCAAATCCTTCATCTTGAACTCCTTTTCAAGGTCCTCCTTGCATGAGTGTATCAGTTGCTCAACACCAGTCAATATGAAATCATCAATATAAATAAAAATGATTAAAATCTTACCCTGCACCACTGATTTGTCGACCGGTCTTGGGACAATTTCCCATGCACTGTTTTTGACAATGGAGTCATACTCCTCTACCATAGCATAAACCCAAGTGGGTTCCTGCACTGCTTCCTGAAAGGAAGATGGTTTAGTCACAATACATTTGCTCATGAGAGCTATGTATCCAACAAATCGATCAGGAGGCTGTCTCTGTCTACGCTGTGAAGTAGGGGCTCCTACATTCTGTGCAGCATCTAGTCTCAATCTGTCAGCTTCCATGGTGCGCTTTCTTCCATTTATGATGGATGGATCTACTTGAGTGGTTTCCTCCACTCCATGAATCTCCTCATGTGGTTTATTCACATCTTGAGACTCATCTTTGGGAACCAACAGTTCCTTTTCTGCATGCAAGTCTAGCTCCCTCTCAAGCGACAACCACATGGATTTCCCTTCATAAAATTTTATATCCCATCGCATAACAATCATCTTACTGTTAGGAAAATATACACGATAATTATGAGGTGTTTCTTTGTACCCCACAAATATCCCAACTTCAGCAGTCGGTTCCAGCTTCTTCCTAGCATCCTTGTTCACATGCACATAAACAGATGAGCCAAAAAATTTAAAATGAGAAACATCAGGTTTCTTACCAATGAAAGCTTCTTCAGGTGTACTCATGCCAAGTACTCTATGAGGACAATGGTTCTGCACATAAACCACAATATTGCATGCTTCTGCCCACAAATGCATCGGTAGGCCCTGATCATGCAACATCGCTCGTGCTGCACCCATGATCATTATGTTATTTCTCTCCACGACCCCATTTTGCTGTGGGTTATGAGGCTCTATGAGTTATCTTCAAATTCCTTCTCTAATGTAGAAGTCTTTGAATTCGTTAGAGATGTATTCTCCACCATTATCACTCCTTAGAGATTTCACTTTCTTCCCCGACTCTTTCTCCACCAATGCTTTAAACTCATAGAACTTTGAGAACATTTGATCCTTCTTCTGCATGAAGAATATCCAACATTTACGAGAAAAGTCATCAACAAAAATAACATAATACCTATGTTTTGCTGTTGAAGCAACCGAGAATGGTCCACACATGTCCGTGTGAATTCTCTCCAGGATCACCGAAGCACAATTCTCCTTTTCATGAAAGGTGGACTTTACATACTTCCCCAGGGTGCACCCCTTGCACTGATCTAACTGAGCAAGTGTTCCCCCTGGAAGTCCAATAGATATTTGTTGCATGATCTTCAAGGCTCCATGATGAAGATGGCCCAATTGCCTGTGCCATAATTTGCCCTCATCCCGGCTCACCACTTTTTCTGCCTTGCCCACCATGGAACCGCAACCATCTACCTATAGCATGTAGAGATTCTTAACTCGAATACATATCTTCTTGACTTGACCCGTTTCTTTATGTCGCAGGAAATATTTTCCATCACTGAAAACAACGTCATAGCCTCTATCCTCCAACATTGCGACTGACACTAGGTTTATCTTTAGACCTAGAACATGCATAACATTTTTCAATTGAAATGGTTTACTTGACTCCCTCTAAAAGGTAATGGTACCAATTCCAATCACACTATCTCTATATGCATTCTGAGATCTTTCTCCTCCAAGTCAATGAAAGTCTCTTTATCTCCCATCATGTGGAAGGAAGCGCCACTATCCAAATACCACATCGATCCCGATGCACTTGAAGCCATGCATACGATCAAAGTGAAGTCATGTTCAAATTGCGAGACAAGAGCCTCACCAGTTGTAGTTCCAACAATCGTCTTGTTCTTCCTGTTCTGCGGACAATTAGTAGTGAGATGCCCATGTTTGTGACAGTAAAAACACTTCACTTTGGACAAATCTAGCTTCTTGACTTTAGACTCAGATTTTGAATGGAATTTATTCCCTTTCCCTTTCCTTGCCTTGGCAGTCAAAGCACAATCCTCTTCATCATCACGCTTTGATGAAGATCCATCTCTGGTGTTCCGCCTGAACTCCTCTTGCACTAGATCCGACCATAGTTGTTCCCAATTTGGCAATTTTTCCCTTCCATTGACAGAGACTTGATAACTGTGCCAAATCTTGGGAAGTCCTAGGAGAGACAATCTCACCAAATCATCAACAACGACTGTTATTCCCACACTTCCAAGCTCATCTCGACATTGGACAAAATTTGTGAGATATTTTGGAATGGTGTCGCCCTTCTCCATCTTGATCTTCCTGAGTTTATCTTTGAGCGCCAATTTCCTATGGTCGCTGCTGTTTTGGAAAAGATCCGTCAAAACCTTCTACATTGCATGTGGTGTGGTTTTCCCATGGAGACTTAAGACAATGTGGTTTCGTACTCCCTCCAACATAATCCTCCTCGCCTTTGCCACTTTCTTTTTCCATGCATCAAGATTTGCAGTGTCTGTCGCATCCGGCTTAGGAACATCTTTGTCAATGTAATCCTTCAAGCCATTGTCTTTGAGTACTGTTTCCATCCTGTCCTTCCAAGAAATGTAGGTCAAGCTTCCCTTGAGTGCATACTCCAACCTCAAGCCATTGAAATACATTTTGATCTTGAATCAACTGTCACACCAAGAAAATCCTGCAAATTTGAATGTTATCCAACCACAAAAACTCAAATGTTGCAATTCCTCTTGCCCTGGGAGGTTCGCACCCCACGTGAGAGTAGCTTGAGGGAAGTTTTCACCCTACCAGTGTATAGCCTACGAAATATTGGATGAAGTTCACACCCTACTAGTGTACAGCCTGCAAAAATCACAATGAAGTTCACACTGTAATGCACTGTGGGGTGAGGGAGGTTCGCACCTCTCCTTTGAGAAGCCTGCAAGAATCTTGATGAAGTTCACACCTCTCCTTTGAGTAGGGTGCGAGAATTTATGCTCTTAGAAATGTGCGTAGTTTCCAGTACTAAGGTTCACACCCTGCTAGAGACGAGACCTGCGAAAATACTACAATTTTCGCACCTCATTCCCGTGGCTTTGTGGCTCTGATACCATGTAGAAATTTCAATACAAATTAAGTATTTCCTGCGATTCTCCTGATCTAACAATTATATGCCACTATTAAATACATAATCGCTTCTACTATTATTCTTATGGAAAATTAAACCTCGATCACAAAGTGAAATATCAAGACCACATAACACAAAAGTTTTACCGGGAAAGCTTAAAGCTAAAAACCCCACTATCATATATTATGTATATCATGGATCATGAAACAATCTCATACAAAACTCTAATCCAAGAGATCTCAGTACAATACAATTGTCTCACACTGTCATACACAAATCAATAAATACATGTACCAATTCTCTGTGTCCAGACAACCTGCCTCCTTTGCACAATCCCTGCAATTAGAATTCTCACAATGATTTGAATTGCCTAGTTTTCACATGCTCATGAGCATATCCACTGCATCTGTGATCAAATCACAACTAATAGCCAAATTTTCCCTTTCACCTGTTATCTCAACTGGTTCTCCACTGGATCTGACATGCATGTAGTAAACCGTGGAAAATCTTCAATTGCATGTGAGTTCACTAATTGTGAATTAATGAATAATTAATTCAATGAACTCTCACTAGTGCAAGTTTAGTTACAACTAGTACAACTAAGATTAACTTACTTAACTACACTTATAATTTTGTTACAATTCCAACTCACTCAGTTATAAATGAGATAATAGATTAATATTTATTGTCCAATTTATTTAAGGGAAAAGTAAATTAGACACATGTTTCTTGTTGACTTTTTAACAGAATACATGGCAGCCACTCATGCAAGCAAGGAAGTAGTATGGTTACAAAGATTGTGTTCGGGTATTGGGTTGGTACAACAAGCAGTGAGATTATATTGTTATAGTTAGAGTGCAATATTCCTAGCAAGGAACCCAACTTATCATTCGAAGACAAAGCATATTGATGTTCAATATCACTTTGTGAGAGACATGGTTGAAGAAAAGAAGGTGTTGCTGGAAAAGGTTGACACTTTGAAGAATGTTGCAGATTCATTGAAAAATTATGTGAGCACATAAAATTTCTTCTGGTGTAGAGTGACAATGGGCATTACTGCCTTGGATTGTTGACTATATAACCCTATGGACCCCTGGATGCAAAGAAAACAAGTGGGAGAATGTTGGGTATGTGTTATATTCTTTGCATGTGTGTGTGTGGGCACGTCAGATTCGACAACTGCATCATATGATCCCAACTTCCTTCGCTTTTTTGTGTCATGTGCACCAGATTATTTCCTAGGGGGGTCCTAGTGGGGGGCAGGTATGGTCCCCCTGGTTACGCGCAACGCCCCAATTTTTTTTTTAGGCGATTTTTTCTATTTTTAGCGGTTTCTAAATTAATCCCATATTAAGGGATTAGGAATTTGGTATCTACGAAATACCTAAAAACATTGTATATATATTGTATGGTGAATGGTGAAATTAATACAATGAAGCAGTGAAAGGTTTTCTCCCGATTAAGGGTTTTCGGTATAAATCTCTGTGTACTATGTGTATGAGCCATTGGTTAATTTACGATTTTCTTAAGAATATATATGCATTGCTTTACTTCACAGGTTTAAAACTTACAATATACACCTAGATTACAATCACAACCTTGGAATTTTCCTTTCCAAGGCAATCAACAACCGCCTGGGGGGAAAAATCCTCAAGCAAATTATTTTGTACCCCCTAATCTTGAGAAACCATATCCAGGCTCCTTAAATCCTACCCAGGGCCAAGATTTTTAGTCTAATGCTCCTTTCCAAGGCAAAATCCCAAATCAACCAACAAATGTTGGATAATTGACTCAAAACCCTTCACAACCAAGTTTTATAGAACCCTCTAACTATCTACAGACTGCTTATGGTCTTACTGGTATACCTACAAGGTTACCCCCTCAAAATTACCAGTTTCCTCAAGTGAACAGATAGTTGTCGTTTCTTGCTACTTTGGATTCACCAGATTTATCTAGGATTTTGAATTATCCTATTTTTCATTCTCCTTATTGGTCGGTCATACCTACCAAATTACCATCAAACATTCCTAAGTTTGACGGTCAATTAGGGGAAGACCCAAATAATAACGTCATGACATTTCATCTTTGGTGTTCATCCAACTCCTTGATGGATGACTCCATTCGATTACGTCTTTTCCAATGAGCTCTTATGGGTTTGAAAACCAAATGGTATATTGAATTGCCAAGAGGTTTCTTCAATGATTTCAACACCTTCGCTATGGATTTCTTAATGCGTTACCAGTTATCGATATGATATGAGACATGAACAAAAATTTTGAGTTCATTTAAACAATCCTCTTCTACTCATATTTCCGATCATATTCATGAGTGGAGGAGGAGAAGACGCTTAATCAAAGTTCCCCTTCCTGATCAATTGTTGGCTAAGTGGTTTACCAAATCACTTATCGGTCCTATAGCCCGTGATGTTTCCATGGGCGGTGTCGTCACTGAAGAGAAGGCGCTTAGTCGTTCTCAATACTTATATATCATTTATTCACAAACGTGCACACTATATGACTTGATCCCTGATGCTCCTCGCCCATCTACAAATCCAACCCCAACACCTCCAGTAGCTTCTCATGCTGCTGATGGTGTGATAGGAAATTTCATGTTATGACTCAGTCCAAACAAACCAGTCATTCCAATGCTAAATCTACTACTGCTAATGTACAAAATGTTACTCCTCCAACTCTTTCTCCTGGTAAAACCTTTGAGGTTAATACGGTTCAGTCTACACCCACCGATAAAAATAAAAATAAAAATAAAGGGAAGGGTAAGAAAAAAGAGGATAAAAATAACAATCAACAATCCGATAAACCCAAGACTCAGCCTGTTGATGATAAAGAAAAGATAAAATCTTGCTATCGTTGTCTTATCTATGGTGAGGATCATTATATGAAATATTGTCCACGACGTGCCGAGGTTACTAAGTTCCTGTAAGGGACCGAGACACCTCCCACACCTGCCATTTTATCACAAACTTTTCCTTCTCAACAACAAGACCAATTGGTTATTCATGACCAACCTTTTCCCTCTACCACATCTTATGTACTTATGTGTACTCGTGACTCCAAAAAGAATTAAGTTGCAGTCGCTACTCGAGCCAAATATTATTCTACTTCTAAAGAAAAAGTTGATGATTCACCACCTCCATTGGTTCAACCTCCTCCATCGACTTCACCTCCCAATGGTCCTCTTCATATCGAACGACCAAGCCTAGATATATTTCTTCATCCGCCTCCTAAGGGCGTTGTTCATAATTCATCATTTAACCCCCACACACGTGCAACTCAAAACTACAATATTGTAGAACATCTTGCACATGCACCTTCTGCGATGTCGATTCTCGAAGTCCTTCAAAGTTGTCCTACGCAACGAAAGGCATTGTTAAAGGTTATTGGTGGAATTGATCCTACTGATACAAAATTGATAAGCTTTGACTTGGAAGATCACATTCCAAGACTCCCTCATCAATTAACATTTCAAATACAAGTCATTGTGGAAAATAAGAACATTTGTCGAACCGTTGTTGATGAAGGAGCTTTGACTTGCGTCATGTCCGTTACTTTTCTGAAATCCATTGGCTCTCATGCCCTTAACGAGTCACACAATACTTTAAATTTTTTTAATGGTACGATATTTATACCTGACGGTGTTCTTCCTTCGTTATCTATTATGTTAGAAGGCAAGGCGGTTACTATTGAAGTTGAGGTGTTTGATGCACCTCTCGATTACAACCTTCTACTTGGTTGTAATTGGATTGATTCTATGTGTGCAATTGTTTCTACTCTTTTCTGTGTGATACGTTTCCCTCACCAAGGAAAATTTATTACCGTAGATCAAATCACCTTCTTTAGTTCCAATTCACGCACTAGTAACGTTCCTTTCATTGCAAAAACACCTCCTGGTTATGAGAATGTCAGTGTGGGTCTTTTAAAGGATTCATCGTTAATGGGTACCTTCCCCATTCCACCATCCAATGTTCCTCCACCTTTTTTCACTTCGATTAACATTATCTCAACCATTGTTGGTGAAACCCCTGGGTCTGATGCCCTTGGATAGTACCTCTCTTTGACGATTTTCTTCGTTATGTTGACTGAATGCCTTTAAGTCTGGTGGAATTGGCTTATCAAGCTATTCAATCAACAACTCCTTCTCCTCATTCTCTCTTAGATACGTCTCCTTATCCATTTCACGTAGTCTTTCACACCAATGAGATGATCATGATAGTTATGTTTGTGGAAGATACCCCATGGGATGATGGGCATCATTGTTCTATCTTCTTCCTAGAACCCAAGACTATAGAGAGTTACCAACGGATTTCAAATCTGTCTACTGCCGTTACTATTCCCCCTGTTATTGAACCAACACATGATGTTTTGTACAAAGGGAACTTGAGAAATATTTCACCCACCATCCCTCTAGATATTTCGATTAAACGCAAAATCATGGAAAATGTTCATATCAGTGCCTCATGTTCTCCTAATGAGAACTGAATTTACAAGGCCCTTTTCCAAGAATTTTGTGATGTTTTTTCATGGAGTTATGAAGAGACACCTGTAATTGATCCAGATATTGTTGTACATGAGATTAAGAGTTACTCAGATGCTAAACTCGTTTGAAAAATATTTCTCCCAATACATCCATGCAAAGCTGCTTCTATTAAACTCAAAGTTGAAAAAATTCTTAAAGCTTGTTTTGTCTACCCTGTAGCGTTGACTGATTGGGTGTCTAATCTTGTTCCAGTTACAAAGAAACAAGGCATGATCTGTTTTTGTGTTGATTATAGTGATATTAGCAAGGATTGTAACGAAGATTATTATCTAACCCCTTTCATTGACCATATCATTGATGATTTTTCCATGAGTGAAATCTTCTCTTTGATGGATGGATTCTCCAACTATAATCAAATCAATATTTTACCCGCAGATCAACATAAGACTACTTTTATTTTCCCTTGGGGAACCTTCGCATACCGAAAACTCCCTTTTGGTCTCAAGAATGCTGGTGTGACTATTCAATGTGCTATGTCTTATTCTTTTCATGATATTAAGAACATTGTACAACCTTACCTAGATGATTTATCGACGTATTCCATTTGTCGCCAAGATCACCCTTCACACTTACGATCCATTTTCCTACACTATCGATATTATTGCATACGATTGAATCCACATAAGTGCATTTTCTGTGTGGAGTCCAGATGAATGATTGGTTTTGTCATTTCTGCACATGGGATTCAGGTGGATCCTTTGAAGGTTGAAGCTATTCTTAATTTGCCTCCTCATTCTACCTTACACCAACTCCAAAGTTTGCAAGGGAAGGAATTTTTTTTATGCCAATTCATCCCCAATTATACTGAACTAATGAAAGGCTTCACTCGACTTCTTAAGAAGGGTCATGATTTTGTATGGTACAACACTGCTAACAAATCCTTTGAAGCTTTGAAACTTTCCTTAACCCATACACCACTCTTATTTCCCCCTGATTATAGTCGAGATTATTTCTTATAATTGACTACTTCAAACTCTACCATAGATATGGTTCTAGTCCAAGTGGATGATTCACATGATGAACGTGTTATTTACTATTTGAGTCAAAGTCTCACGACCACCAAAACCAAATATATGCATGTGGAGAAATTGGCCTTAGTAGTTGTTCAAGTTGTTCAACGTTTTCGTCATTATATCTTATCACGCAAAATCACCATCATTTCCGAATGTGACCCTATGAAACATATCCTTACACGATAATTGCTAGGGGGAAAATACTCCAAATGGATAGTGATTCTCCAAGAGTTTGATTTGGAATTTGAGCGAACCAAGTCAAAGAAATCTTTGGTTTTTTCTGAATTGATATGTGACCTTCCTTCCACCGAGATAGAAACTATGGTAGAGGATTCATTTCCTGACAAGTCTCTGTTTATGATCAGTTCAGACGACATATGGTATGGAGACATTATCATTTATCTCCAAACCCAAATTTTTCTCCCTGATCTTTCTCTTGTAGATCATCGTCGTATTTGGTATCAAGCCTATCAATACATTATACTCGGTGATACCCTTTACCATCATGGTATTGATTTCGTATTTTGACGATGTCTAACCTATGATTAAGCTGGGAAAGATTTAAATGACTATCACTCCAGAGCCTATGGCGGTCATATGTCTGGGTATGACACTTCCCAAAATATCTTACGAGTTGGTTACTTCTGGCCTTCGTTGTTTAAGGATTACATTACTACTGTTCAGAAATGCCACGCTTGTCAAACGTATAACAATAAGATCTGATCACATCCTTCTCCTCTTTACCTTGTAGTTTCCGTTGGTCCATTTTCTAAATGGGGCATTGAATTCATCACATGTCACCCTAACTCGGCTCGGGGGCATGGATACATTATCGTGGCCATGGATTATTTCACTAAATGGGCTGAGGCAATGCCTACATTTGATAATAATGGGAAAAATACAACGTTGTTCATATTCAATCATATCGTCACTAGGTTCGATGTCCCTCAATCCATCGTCACTGACCATGGTAGTCATTTTCGCAATTTCATGATGTCTGAAATTACAGATAATTTGGGTCTTTGACATGAAAAATCAACCCCTTACTATCAGTAGGCCAATGGCCAGGTTGAAGAAATAAACAAAGTTCTTACTACTATGCTTCGACAGATGGTAGGAATTCAAAATTCAAGCTAGCACACGATTCTCTTCTCAACATTATGGGCCTATTGAACGTTCATTAAATATGCCACATGGTTCACACCTTTCCAGTTAGTATATGGTATCGAAGATATTCTGTCGATTGGATGTGAAATCCCATCTTTGAAACTAGCTGTAGAATTTCTCCCTAACACCTCAGCCAAAGAAGAACGTCTCTTATATTTGATGCAATTAGACGAGACTCACCGTGATGCTGCATTAGTCATAGAAACCCAGAAGAAACATGTCAAAGCTCAGTACGACAAACATGTCAAACCACGTGTTTTTTCTGAGGGTGATTTAGTTCTCCTTTACGAACAAGATCGTGAATTATTAGGGGTCAGTAAATTCGAGCCCATGTTGCATGACCCATATATCATTGAATGAGTGTTGGAAAAAGAGGCTTATGAGCCGGTGGATTATTATGGAATTCCTTTGGATGAACCCATAAATGGGGTTTACTTGAAGAAGTACTATGCTTAAAATATTTTTTGCATGAGTGCTTTGTATTTTAGTGTATCATACTCCTGTGTGATTTTTTCGTTTCTTGTTCTGCCTTTAAGCCGCTTACCTTGGATTGTGCTCGGTTTCCAAATGTCAGCGTCTTCACTACCCTATATTGGCTTTGCTGATGGTGCTAGTCGCAATACTCAAAACCTAGCATCTGTTGCATGGGAAATATATGCACATACGGATGAGTTGATCAGTCTACATGGTGTTTTCCTTGGTCATGCAACTAATAATGTCGCGTAATATAATGGATTTATCGAGTTATTAACTGATGCCATTTCATTTGGAATCTATCATCTTATTGCATGACTTGATTCACAACTAGCAGTGCTGCATTTGAATAACTTTTATTCCATCTAGAGTCCTACATTGTTACGGGTATACTTAATAATTTTCCTCTTGGAAAGACATTTTGATTATATTGAGTATCAACATATTCCTAGATCTATAAACACATTAACAGATGCATTGGCTAATTATGTTTTAGAATTTTTTTTACACCATTTATAAATCCAAACACACATTTAAAAGACAAGTAAGATAGTAGGAAATTTATATTAATACGTCAAAAGTTACAAAAAAGTGTTTGTCTTGAGACCAAAATGTCAAAATGGTGAAGCTCATGGCTTCATATACATAAGAATCAAGTATGTTTCTCACTATAACAAATGAATTCCCATGCCACTTGATGGAGTAGTCGACCAATGGATGTTGATACGCCAATTGTATGGCGTTGGTAGCACCAGGGTAACTCGTCCACTGTGATTTCAAGGATGTTCATAGTTAATCTCTCAAGGTTCTATTCGATCTCCTCCAGATCCTTAGCAGCCACCCCTCGAACCACCACTGTGCCTATCTCTCCACGTCTCTGAACATGAGATGATCCTGAAAGCCAATAAGGTGCCACATCTGCATTGTTGAGAGCACTTGATTAGTCTTGGATAAATAACAAAAACATTTTATAATTAAAATACCAAAAACAACATATAATGAAAAAATCATTATTACCTATCTCTCCCCACTGAGAACCCTTAGGTAATGCCAAGTCGGGGTCTCCACAGAAGTCAGTCCCGACATAAGCATAGTTCTCAACCATAATTAGTTGATCCCTCAGCCACTGGAAGAAATCTTGGTCATATTTGACGATTGTCACACCACCATGACGAGCCATCAAATACACCCATCGTTTCATGTGAGGATCCTGTGGAGAGGGTATTCCCCATTCCACATGTTGTAGGTGTAAGATGGGGACCATCTCCAGGAAGAAGGATACGAAAATAGATCCATATCCAAATTGTTTCAACCGACCGTTACTACACTTTGTAAGTTGTTTCTTCATGTTTTTCAGAAGACCCTCACACCAATTGAAAACCCGCGGCTCCATTCACTCTATAGCATACTGAAAGTGGATTTGTAAATCCATGTGAGGAACCACACTCCCTGCCATACGAGTGATAGTGTAGAGGATATTTCTCAAAGGAAAATCACGAACATCCCTTATGGAAACCTTTCCACTATGCTTTTCTGTACTTGGTACGCAGTGATGTGCAACATAATAGTCCATGGGTTCTCCACCACCTCTACTTCCCAAGAGTGATACTTGAGAGCCTCACCGAGATAACCCTGTAAAGAAGTAAACATCATCAATTTATAAGGTAAGTGTATTCACACCCACATGAAAGGCTTGTTCATTGACGTCCCACATGTGGACTAGGTACTCTAATAGTCTCGGTTGAGCTCTCATGCCCTCAACTTTGAACAATTTAAGAAAGCCACACTCCCAAAGTCCCATGACACTGCCCGAGTCATTCCCGACAAAGTAATATTCTTCCTCATGCTCACGTTCCCTCCACTCGAGCATAATTATTGATGAAAACCTACCAAAAAACATTAAAAGATTATTAAATTCATCAAAATTTAAAAGTTGGAATTTTCCCTAGTTCTATTTCTCTTTTTAAAATTTGAGTTGCGGTCATTGCAAGAGATCTCTTTTCCACAGAGAGGGGTTGTCACACCCTGGTTGTGGAACCCCTGCGACGATTTGGGATCATTGCAGTTCACGATAGGGTGAGCCTGCGACGATCTCAAAGCGCAATAACCCCTAAAAAATCACCCATAACTAAAAAATGAACCATTAAAAATGAAAAATTCAACCATGAAAAGAGAAAGGGGAAAGAGAATACCTTTTTGATGGAAGCAGTTCAAGAAATGGTCCATGAGGCGCTCCAGAATCGTTTCTTGAAATTTAGAATAAAAAGGGGGGTTTTGGCACTATTTGGGTAAAAATACAAATGAAATGGTAAATGAACTATTTTGACCTATTTCATTCACTTTTTACCATTTTAATTTCAAATTAAATTAATTTTTGAATATTTTTACCTACGCCCTAAGCCTAATGAACTTTGAAAAGTGTCTCTATTATAGGCTGAGAGATCTAAGGACCATAATTTTGATATGGATCCTCCATTTTGGTCTTTTTGCATGTTTTTCTTATGTACATATACTTTTAGGGTTTTTCAGGAAAAACTCAAAGCACGTTTTAATTCTTTCTCATGCTCGTAAAACTATAAGAATGTAACTGAGTAACCTTTTATCGCTTTTTCAGACTCACATTGGTAATACGAAAAACAAACCCTATGGAGTATCCTTTAATCTCTTTTCAAGATCACTAACAACAAAAAGATAGTTGAGTGACCTTGTTCTTTTCACACTCGTAAAAGTATTTGAAGAAAACGTCTGATGAGTGGTAGATTATCTCTTTTTCAGTCTTGTCAGACTAACTTATGAAAAAGGGACATTTTGGAGTTTTCTTTAAAGTGTTTTTCAGACTTGCTAAACATGAAAAAAATCCCGAGTTTTCTTTCTTTGGACTCGTAAAACAAGCATCGAAAGGCCCATATGGGACCGAACCATTCCTTCCTAGGGTTCGTTAAAAATACTCCGAGGGACTCATCTGAAGGATGAGCTTACATTACAAGCATATGTTATCCTCCTCAATCTTGGGTAAAAATAAAGAGGTACTCGCCAGAAATGGTGGTGGGGAATTGGGAAATAAATGTATATCTGTAGCTGTGTTAGTGGCAACAAGTCACTCTTGAACATGACACCCCTCTTCATCATTGTATCCCGGTTGGGAAATACATTTGTCTCTCGTTTGACCATCCACAAATCCATATTTTGGGTCCTCCTTAAGTCAATGTTGCCAATAAAATTGTTGTGTCATTCATACATTAAAGAGAAGTCCAACCTAAACAAGCCTTCTATCGAGTCGACCATCTGTAGTATTTAAAATTCTTACCATGTCGGCCTTCCCTGAGTCAGTTTTGAATCACTTCATACTCTGATCTACTTCAAATCTATTAAATATTTCATTTCATTGATGGGGGATACATTAAGGCCCTCTTGTGACGAGTCTTTTCCTATTGACTTCAACTCTTTATCTAGGAAAAATATTTAGAAATCATTTAGTACCTTGGAGCCTACATGCCTCAATGGAAAGTCTCCTTGCTTTCAACAATGGGTTCACGTCATTGGCTCCTGATTGGAATATTCCATCAAGTGCTCGACTTCAACTCATTCATTCACATTCATTGGATTGTACTAAAGTACCTTGGGAGTCATTGACATCAATGGTGATTCCCCTCACACTTTTTAATGGATTTCATTAATGACAAGTAATCAAGTGGTTTCTACCATGTTATTCTACACCTATAATCACATGGCTAGATTCATACTTCGAAACGATGGAAATGAAGACCCTGGATCTCACCATATTGGTCTAGGTTGCGATGGAGTATTCATAAGTTTGTACCGACACATAGATCCACTATGTATGTCTTGTGCCTATGTTCGAATTTGAATTCGTAAGAGCATAGATCCACAGTGTATTTCTCGTGGCTATGCTGAATAATGATGACATGGATCCAAAATGTATGTTTAGTGGCCGTGAATCACTTGACACTTATGATTAGATTCACTTGTAGTATGATTATGGGAATGCCTACCTTACAAGATGGTATATTATTATGCAGATACTTGATTGTTTGCAGGTTCTCGACTGATGTGCTCCTTGTTTTCGACACAAAATTCTACAAAGTATTTAAGTTGTCATAGGTTCCAACTTCATACTTTGGGGGGAATTTTGTTACACATTATTTTGGTCACCCCTATGATCAACTGATGATATGTGCATAACTCACTTCCATGTTTCCTGAAGATACTAAATGAGACATTCTCTATGAGAAAAGTGGATCATCTTTCCTTCCTTAAAAACTATGTCAAAGATGATCATCACACCCTGCTTAATGCTTGGGATGCGACGATGCTGGATCATCACATGTTGCACCAAAACTGGACTGCGACATCGCCACAGGCTTCCTGTGCATGGGGTGTGACGATCCTCAAACAAGAGAAAAAGTGAAATTCATGAAAGTTCTAGAAGGGAATCTTATAGAAGATGATGTGGCCTCCGATCAGTTTGGATATTACTCACTTCTCTAATTTATTAGGATCATCCTAATATCCTCATCCATCCCTCTTTCACCCTATATAAATATGGTAAAGGCTAGGCTTGCTTATGCATGAAGAATTCTATTGTAGATTATACTTGATATAGCTAGGTTGTGGATGTTATTCATTAAAAGCATTGGAGAAAAGGTGTGTGTGTTGAAGCAAAGGGCCATTGAAAGGGACCTTTCAACATCAAGGCATGGGTTGTATTCTCCACTTTCATTTAATATAATTCAATAATACATTTCTTCCCTATAAAGGTGTCTTTACTTTTATTGTATAACTCCTTGATCTTATACATAGACATCCTTGGAATATATATATCGTTGTTTTCTTTCTTTGTTGGTTTGTGCTTCTTAACAGGTTCACCATCCCACAAATCCAAAGATGGAGCAAGGACGACACTAGCAAGGATCAAATGTCATTTAAAAGGTATGTCATATTTCCCTCTCTGAACTAGTTTATATGACAATGAAATCTAAGGATAAACTTGTATTCTTCCCTGTTTTGTTCTATCTTCTTGTTGAAGTTAGAGAGATTAGTTTATGTCCGCACTTACCGATTTGTCCGATAACAATCACATTCCAGGACAAAGGTCTTTGTGAAATCAGGAAGGGCCAGGACTAGAGTGGTGCACATGCCCATATTCAAGGTTTGAAAATCCTGAGCAGTTGTTGGAGTCCAAGTGAAAGAATTATTTTTAAGTAGAGCAGTGAGAGGTGCCACAATATTTCCATAATTCTTAGCACACTTGCGATAATAAATCCACAAAATATTTTGAGATTCTTTGGGTGAGGCCAATATTGCATAGCTTCAATCTTTTTAGGATCCACCCTGACACTGGCCTTGCCAACAAGATGACCCAAGTACTCGACTTCCGAGGCACCAAAAACACATTTAGATTGTTTGAGGAAAATTTGGTGCTGAGAGAGTAGATGGAGAACTCGATCCATATGAGAAAGATGAGTTGTCCAGGTTTTACTATAGATGAGGATATCATCAAAGAAAACTAAGACAAAATTACTAAGAAAAGGATGGAAGACATGATTCACGAGGCTTTGGAAAGTGGAGGGAGAATTACACAAGCCAAAGGGCATGGAAAAAAACTCATAGTGTCCCTCATGATTTCTAAATGTAGTCTTAGGAATGTCTGCCTCGTTCATACGTATCTGGTGATAGCCAGAATGAAGATCAAGTTTAGTAAAGAAATGGGCGCCACTCAATTCATCCAAGAGGTCATCAATGACAAGAATGGGATTTTTTTTTTT
>ML778367.1:854982-891713 GCA_009831015.1 Picea engelmannii | reverse complement strand
CTCTCTATAGATTTTAGGATTGGTCCTTCTAGTAGCCATAGCCATATTTTTACTTTCAACATTTCTTGCCACCTTAAATGCATTCTCCAATGATTTGGGTTCCCAAAGGCGAACCTCATGTTGAATGTTATCCTTTAAAGTTCACATGAATACATCAATGAAGTGCTCATCTGGAATACATGTTACCTTTATATTCAATCTTTGGAAGTTCTCAATGTGCTCAGTAAATGAATCCTTTTTCTTGAGATTTATCAATTGGCTAAAGAAGGTATTGATCCTTGTATCCTCATAGTGTGCTATCATTTCTTCCGTGAAAATTGTCTAAGTGATGAGTGATTTGAAAGAACAAATCCATCGATACCATACAAATTGATTGGGTTCTAAATATAAAGAAGCAATTCATACCTTTTGTGTATGTGGCAAATTATGTAGATCAAAGAATTGCTCCATCTGAAGTATCCATGTGATTGGGTCCTTGCCATCAAACTTCCTCATATCGATCTTAGGAACATGGTTGGTCTTCAACCCAAAGTTGGAGTTTCTCCATTCTTGATTCACCTTCCTTGTGTCCTCATCATGAATTTCATGGGATACATTTTCACTTTCAGGTGTCCTTTCTATTAGGAAATTTTTCAATCCTTCCATGATATCCCCTTTTAAGCCATCCATCTTAGTATCCAACTTAGCTTCCATTGAATCCATCATCTCTTGTAGTTCATATTTGGTTACTGTCTTGTTTTGTAAATCATTTATGCCCCTACGCATTTTTTCACCTTCATCAAGAGTCCAAGTAGGATTGTCTAGAGGCTTATTTGGTGTAGAAGTTCCCTTTTTTGGTGGCATGTTGGCCAAGTATCACTTTAAACCTTGATTTTGAGGTGGTTCTTCTAGACAATATTCCTTTTATTGTATCTACAAAATTTCATCCCTTCTGAGTATGAAATTTTATTTTTTGTAGGTCTCTGATATTTCTTCTCTTCAATGCCACAGGTTTGATAAAAATTGGATGTTCCAAGTGGAATTTACGGTAACTTCCCCGCAACTTGCTGATTTTTGGCCTTCCCAGGAGATCTCACTTGTATAGCGTGCCCCACACAAAATAATTGATATAAAATTTTGAAACTCGTACCAGAACTAACATGGGATGTACACTATGCAATGCAACTAGTCTCACTCAATTTGGATACTCTAGGAATAATTTATGACTGTTTTACCCGGAACACCTGCTTGAGACTAGTCAATAGGACTAGTCAGATACCCTATCTTCCACAAGGTGTATCTACAAATTTAAGATGACCCAAGCGCTGAAATTTCTAACACAGATACCTTACTAATTTTTGAGAATATCCTTCAGATTTCAGGGTCTGAAACGTTACAAAAAAAAATTTATAGGGAAAATTCCGCAATGACTCAATTTAGGATGATTCCATAATCCTATCTTACAAAGGTTGTATCTCCAAAAGTGTAAGGCCGCAGGAGCTGAAATTTTAACCCAACATACCTTGATCCGTCTACTAAATATCCTCCAAGCCCTTCCTTCTGAATCATTGTAGAAAAAAAGTTATAGCAAAAATTCCACGGTGTCTCATATGTAGCAGGGAAACCCCAAGACCTTGAGCTCTGATACCATATGTTAAGAACCAAATATCAATATAGCATAGAAAAACCTCAGAATAAGTACTCAATGCCTTGAAAAAGAGATAATTTTAGATAATAAGCCTCTTCAAGGGGGAAACCTCCTTTTACCCCACGTAAATGTTCAAGTACAAGATGATTCCAAATGAAAATGTCTCCTTGGTATATATAGGAGACTATGAGGTATAATTAAAACTAATGGAATCAAGCCGACATAAATAAAATAAAATTAGTAATGTAATATTCCCCAATTAAGGGGTAATGAGCTAATATTAGGGCTAAACATACTTGATGTTAATATGGAACTGTTGCAGGTAGGTGGAACACTTCTGATGGCAGTTGCTATGCAACTTCCCCTACGTCTATATGAACTACAGAGGCTTGTGATCAGTGTGGATGGTCATCTCCTTTCCCATAGTGTAATGTTTCCATTGATGACATGCTTGAACAATGGAATACATTTCCTTGTCATATATAGGGAATTTCTGTATATATCTGAGGGTGTCTCACTATGGTATTCCATCAGACGACCATGATGAGTGAGAACTGCGCCTACAACATATTTAGATGCATCAGTATCAATTTTGAACGGTTATTGCAGATTGGGCAAGGAGAGTACTGGAGATGAGTTCAAGTGATGCTTTAGATCATCAAATGCTCGTGTTGTTCCTTCCCCCACACAAAAATTTTCTTACCACCGCCCTTGGTCATGTGGCTGAGGGCCCATGCAATATGGGAGAATCCCAACATGAATCGTCGATAGATTTTGGTCAGTCCCAAGAAGCTCCGAAGCTCGCTTAGTGTGGTTGGGGTTGGCCAATCATGAATGACTTGGATCTTAGCGGGATCAACATGTAACCCATGCTAATAAACAATGTATCCCAAGTATTGGACCCTATTCATGCCAAAGGAACATTTTTCCAAGTTGGCATATAGCTTGTGTTGCCGCAGAGTGCTCAAAACTTGATAAATTTGTTGCATGTGCTCCTCCCAAGTTCTATTGAATATGAGGATGTCATCCAAATATACCACCATAGAAATGTTGGTGAAGGGTCTCAATACATCATCCATTAACCTCATGAAAGTGACTGGTGCATTTGTTAAGCCAAATGAAATGACCAACCATTCGAAGAGACCTTCTTTAAATTTGAAATTTGTCTTCCATACATCAATTGTTTCGATGGGAACCTGGTGGTAGCCAGACTTTAGGTCAATCTTGCTGAATAAATCCCCCCTCCTTGAGTTGGTCAAGAAGGTACTCAATCCTGGGAATTGGGTACCTGTTCCTGACTGTGATTTTGTTTAATGCTCTGTAATCAATGCAGAGTCGCCAGGTCTCGTCCTTCTTCTGCTCCAGTAAAATTATGCTTCCGCAATGGGAGAAGATGGGTCTGATGTGCCCCTTTTGAAGAAACTCTTGGATATGATGCTTGATTTCATCATTTTCCATCAATGAGCAATGCTAGACTGGTCCATTAGGCAGAGGTGCACCGGGGGTTAGATCAATTGGATGCTTGACTTGGTAGTGCATTGGTACTCCAATGGGTGAGGAGAAGATGTCTCTGTACTCTTCCATGATCCCATCCATTTGCTTTTGGTGCAAATAGAGGCTCCGTGTAGAGGACACAGATGTGGCGGTGACCTTTTGCTTACTGTGAGCATGGATCACAAAGAATATGAACTTCGCAGTCTATGAAATGACATTACTGCATTGCTTAGCAGAGATTAAAGAAATAGTGGTAGGTGATGCTACCTATGGTATCTTGTAAAATTTTCTACCCAAAGTAATAATGAAACTGCGAGGTCTAGACTCATACACAACATGATGCTTCCACAAATATGGTTGTCCTAAAAGAACATCATAAACTTCAAGGGGAGAAATATCACACAATACCTCATCTTTGAAAGGCTTGATGTTGTAGGGAAGATGACATTGTTGGCTGACACAGAGATATCTTCCTTGGTGAAGCTAGTCGATGGTGTAGGGTTGTGGGTGTGGTTTCATCAGCAGGTCCAGCTGCTTGATGACCTCTGCTGAGATCAGGTTATTTTGACTACCGCTATCAACAATGAAATGAAGTCGAACCCCATTTACCCACATATGTGAGTGAACGAGGCATTCCCCTTCCTCTGGTTCTTCTGGTTCGCTTGGCTAGATTTTGGTGGTAGAGAAAGTGGCACTAGGTTTAGCATCGATAATCCACTTCCCTCCTTCTAGTTTTGATTTTGATTCAGAATCGACCTATGACTTGGAAGCCTTCCGCTTGGCCATGAGTGACTGCTTGTAGAAACATTCTTTAGTGTTGTGCCAAGGGATTTTATGGTATTCACACCATTTTCTCATGTCCTTCTTCGTATTCTCATTTCCCTTCTTGTGTTGTGGCTTGGACTGGTTGTCTTAAGAGTGGCCATATTTTCTCTGTCCCTTGCTATGTGGGTTGGGGCCACCTTTCTCCTGCTTGGGCTGTGAGGAGTTTGCAGATCCAAACTCTCTCCTCTTCTGCTTAAATTTATGCTCGATCTTCACAACATATCTATAAGTTGTACCCAATGAGGTGATACCCAAAAACTCCATTTTTATTTGAATGTATCTATGAAAACAACCTCGGTATTTCAACACCAAACGTCACTCAGAGTATTTGATACCCAATTTGGTGCACAGAGTATGGAAAATATTGGTAAAATATGGTATTGTCTGGTCCTTTGTTGATAGAGGGTGGTCCATATGGTGTACTAGTCCTCGTAGCTTCCAACATGGTAGTACTATTCTTTAATGGTATCCCGGAAGGAATCCCATGTAGGGGAAACCACAAATATTGCATATTCCTATATGGACCTTTTCTCAGAGTAAGTATCCCACCAGTCCTTAACATGGGGGATGACCTTGAGGAGTGAAAAAATAATACTTTCCCTATCAGAAAAATTGTGGACCAAAAAATACCCTTCGAGAAGATTCAACCATTTATCTACAAAAACCGCATCTATCAGTCCTTCAAATAATGGAATATCAAAATTTACCTGTATCTTGAAGGGGGTTGCATGGCTGCTTAATGAAGATGCTTCTCCTGTGGGCAACCATAGAAGGATTTGCACAAAGTTGTCCATTATTTCGTTCCTTTGTCGCACAAGGCATTCCCCGAGCAACATTTTAAAAGGATCTCCTACTCCATCATCTTTCTTTTTGTCCCCCATGGGTTGTTGTTGGGCTCGGAGTGACCGATCTTGAAATGACTCGATTGGTTTGAGTCCCAAATTCTTGTACCCATATTTTTTCGGGGACATGCATAAAGAAAAATAAACGAAGATCAAACCGCTTTGATACCCTTGATCTGAATTTAGGAGTGGAACGAACTGATAAACATACTGAATGCAATAAACATAGAGATATGAATAACAACACATAGATCCAATGAAAAATATCTTCTATTGAATAAATGAAATAGTCTGAAACAATAAAACTATAGAATGATTACAATGAGGCTCCAGAGGCCTTTTTAACATTACTCATGAATGCCAAAACCGTAGACATCCAAAAAGATAACCCTAGGAGATGAAACACCAAAATTTATGTGGGACCCTATGGGTAAGTTGGTATCTCAACTTCCCATGGTTGTAACTTTTTCATACGACCTCTGTTTTAGGACGTGATAGCCCGTTGGAAAGGTCTTTTCGAGAACTACACCTTATGCCGTCAAACTTTGACTCTGTTTACAGTTTGACTGTGGTGAACCAAAAAAACATTGTTTAGGTTGCCAAAACGACCCTAGATGTACATAAAGATGTGCTGACACGAAAACATACAAAATAACCCAGTTGGATTAGGTGGGAGGCCACCAATATCCACCTGAAATATGTGTAGGGCTTCAGACAGCCCTGGAAGTGTAGAACCCACATTTACAAAGAAGTACAGAAGAATGTGCTAAACTAAAAACTTTCAAGAGGATATATTTGGAATAGGTGTGCAGCCACAAACATCCACCTAGATCAGTCCTCCCCCTTATGAAGCAATGGTCTCCATTGCGTTGATTTCCCCCATCAGGTGAGGAAACGTCTACTGAATTTGGCCCTGGGTGAGACACTTTCCTTGGTGGAGGACATGCCTTGTCTTGACGACCCGATAACTTTGGATCCTCTATTGGTGAGTGCCCTTGACCTGTGTGTCCACTATCTGATTAGTGGATGCTTGTTCCATGCAGTCAGGGTTGATATCTGTTGGTGTTAGTTGTTCTATGATCTTTGAGGTGTCAAATAATGGTGGAAAATATGGTTGAAGGAGGTCCACATTGAAAAATGGGTGCAAGCCAAGGAAGGGTGGAGTGTTAATCTCAAAAGCATTGTTACCCACATCTTTGGTGATGGTGTAAGTCCCATAGCGAAGTGGGTGAAGCTTGCAATGGGGACCTATAAAACACTCCTTCTACAAATGTAACTAGACCTTGTCTCCAACCTGAAACTGTTGTGGTACCCTGTGTTGATCATGGCGCTACTTATACTTAGCATTGGTTTTCTGCAAAATCTCATGGACCTGTTGGTGGATGTGTTGAATATGGTGGCTTTGTCGGTCTCAGACTGAACATGGGAAGAGTCTATCTATGTGGTTGCAAGAGGTAGTGCAACATCAATGGGATCCATGGGTTGGAATCCCAGTCCCACCTGAAATGGGCTATGGTCGATGGAGCTATGGAGAGCCCTATTAATGTAAATGTGATGAACATAGAGGAGACTCTAATCCCATGTATGTAGATGCTTAGAGTTGTACATGTGCATGATGTGCACAATCATCCAATTGATGACCTCTGTTTGGCCATCTGTTTGGGGGTGGAAAGCAATGGATTTAGTGAGCTTGGTGTCCAACAATGACCAGAGACCTAACCAAAATGTGTTGAGGAAACTTTTTTCTCGGTCAGAGATGATGGTTTTTGGTATCCAAAAATGGACCCACACTCGGTCGAAGAAGAGCTTGGCAGTATCTTCCACTGTGATGTTTGTCTTACAGATTGTGAGGATGGCCATCTTCGAAAACCGATCAACCACTACAAATATGCAATCATTGCCTTGCTTGGTGGACAAAAGCCCATACATGTAATCCATCAAGATGGATTCCCAAGGCTTCTCGAGGGAAATAAGAGGGGTTTATAAGTCTTTCTTCTTGATGGTTGGTTTGGAAATTGGACAGGAAGTGCAAGATTTGATATACTTGTTGACGTCCTGTCGAAGTTTTGGCCAATAAAAATGTTTCTGGAGAACGACCACAGTTTTCTCCACACCAAAATGTCTTGCCATCCGACTGTAGTGGGATTCCAAAATTAGATTTACAAGATCACTTCGAGGAACACATAGATGGCATAGATGGCACAACAATCAGTCTTGAATGTGAAAATTGGTGAAAGTCACGCTTGTAACCAAGAGCTGATAGGTGGCGGAAAAGTCTGGATCTTGCTGATAAAGTTGGGGCCATTCAGATGCCTCATGTCCACAGGAATGGAGCATAGTGGTGAGTGCAACAACATGATGTCGACTGAGGAAGTCAACGAAAAAATTTGTGATTCCTGTCTTATACTTGATGTTGAGATGGAACTGTTGTAGGTAGGTGGACCACTTCTAATTGCGGTTGTTCTGCAACTTCGCCTGTGTCTGTATGAACTGTAGAGTCTTGTGATTAGTGTGGATGATCGCCTCCTTTCCCATAATGTAATGTTTCCATTGACGACAAGCTTGAGAAATGTAATACATTTCCTTGTCATAGGTGGGGTATTTCCAGACAGTATCCGAGAGTGTCTCACTATGGTATGCCATCAGATGACCATGCTGAGTTAGATGCATCAATCTCAATCTCGAACTGTTGTTGCATATCGAGCAAGGAGAGTACTAGAGATAATCACAAGTGATGCTTCAAATCATCAAATGCTCATTGTTGTTCCTTCCCCCACACGAATGTTTTCGTGCCACCTCCCTTGTTCATGTGGCTGAGGGCCCATGCAATATGGAGAATCCCAACAAAAACCATCGGTAGAAGTTGGCCAATCCCAAGAAGCTCTGAAGCTCGATTAGTGTGGTCAGGGATGACAAGTCACAAATGACATGGATCTTAGTAGGATCAACATGTACATGCTCATAAACAATGTAGCCCAAGTATTGGACTCTGGTCATGCCAAAGAAACATTTTTCCAAGTTGGCATATAGCTTGTGTTATTGCAAAGTGCTCAAAACCTAGTGAATATGCCGCATGTGATCCTCCCAAGTTCTGCTGAAGATGAGGATGTCATCCAAATATACCACCACAAAAGCATTGAAGAAGGGTCTCAATACATCATCCATCAACCTCATGAAAGTGGCTGGTGCATTTTTTAAGCCAAAGGGCATGACAAACCATTCGAAGATACCTTATTTATATTTCAAAGTTATCTTCCATACATCAGTTGGTTCGATGGGAACCTTTTGGTAGCTATACTTTAGGTCAATCTTGTTGAAGACGTTTTCCCCCTTGAGGTTGTCAAGAAGGTCATCAATCCTGGGAATTGGGTACTAGTTCCTGAATGTGATTTTGTGTAATTCTATGTAATCAATGCAGAGTCCCCAGGTCCCATCCTTCTTTTGCACCAGTACAATCGAGATTTCACAAGGGGAGGAGTTGGGTATGATGTGACCCTTTTGAAGAAGCTCTTGAATATGGCGCTTTATTTCATCATTTTCCATCAGCGACTGATGATAGACTGGTCCATTAGGTAGAGGTGCACCGGGGGTTAGATCAATTAGATGCTTGACTTGGCAGTGTGTTGGTACCCCAGTGGGTGAGGAGAAGATGTCTCTATACTCTTCCACGATCCTTTCCACTTGATTCTACTGCAAAGAGAGGCTCTATGTAGAGGCCACAGATGTGGCAGAGACCTTCTACTTACTATGAGAATGGATCACAAAGAATACAAACTTCTCAGTCTATGAAATGACCTTACTGCATTGCTTAGCAGAGATTAAAGAAATAGTGGTATGCAACGCTACCTCAGGTATCCTGTACAATTTTCTACTCAAATTAATAATAACACTGCGATGTCTAGACTAATACACAACATTATGCTTCCAAAAATATGGTTGTCCTAAAATATCATCACAAACTTCAAGGGGAGAAATATCACACAATACCTCGTCTTTAAAAGGCTTGATGTCGTAGGGTAGACAACACTATTAGCTGACACAGAGATCTGTTCCTTGGTGAAGCCAGCCGATGGTATAGGGTTTTGGGTGTGGTGTCATCAATAGGTCCAATTGTTTGATGACCTTTGCTGAGATAGGGTTATTTTGACTATTGCTATCGTCAATGAAATGAAGCAGAGCCCCATTTACCCACTTCTTTGAGTGAATGAGGCAGTCCCCTTCCTTTGGTTCTTCTAGCTCACTTGGCTAGACTTTGGTGGTAGCAACAGTGGCACTGGTTTCAGCATCGATAATCCACTTTCCTCCTTTTGGATTTTATTCGGAGTTAGAATCGAACTCTGACTCAGAAGCCTTCAACTTAGCCATGAGTGACTTCTTAGAGAGACATTATTCAATGTGTGCCAAGAGATTTTATGGTATTCACACCATTTTCCTATGTCCTTCTTTGTCTTCTAATTGGAATTCTTTTGTTGTGGCTTGGACTGGTTGTCCTGAGAGTGGCCATAATTTCTCTGTCCCTTTCTATGTGGGTTGGGGCCTCCTTTTCCCTTCTTCGACTGTGAGGAGTTTGCAGATCCAAACTATCACCTCTTCTGCTTAAATTTATGCTCGATCTTGACATCATATCTATAAGTCGTACCCAATGAGGTGATGTCCATAAAATCCATTTATGTTTGAATGTATCTATGCAAAGAACCATGTATTTTTGAGCACCATATGTTTCTCAAAGTATTTGATACCTAATTTGGTGCGTAGGGTATGAAAAATATTGGTGAAATATGGTACTGTCTGGTCCCTTTCTTGACGCAGGGTGGTCTATCTGGTGTACTGATCCTTGTAGCTTCCAATAGGGTAGTATTGTTATTTAATGGAATCCCATGTAGGGGAAACCACAAATATTGCAGATTCCTCTCTGGCCCTTTTCTCAGAGTAAGTATCCCACCAGTCCTTAACATGGGGGATGGCCTTGTGGAGTGAAAAAGTAATCTTTTCCCTATAGGAAAAATTGTGCACCGAAAATTACCCTTCGAGCGGATTCAACCATTTATCTACAACATATCTATCAGACCTTCAAATAATGGAATATCAAAATTTACCTTTACCATGAAGAGGGTTGCATGGCTACTTGATGAAGATGCTTCTCTTGTGGGAAGTCGCCGAAGGATCTGCACAAAGTTGTCCATCATTTCATTCCGTTGTCACACAAGGGATTCCTCGAGAAACATTTTAAAAGGATATCCTGCTCCATCAACTTTATTTTCATCCCCCATGGGTTATTGTTGGACTCAGCACGACCGATATTGCAACAGATCGATTGGTTCAAGTCCAAACTTCTTGTACCTAGATCTTGTTGGGGACACGCAAGAATAAAAATAAATGAAGAGAAGATCGCTATGATAACATTGATCCAGATTTAGGAGCAAAATGAGCTGATTAACATATTATGTACAATAAACACATAGATATGAAGAACACCACATATATCCAGTGAACAATGTCTTCTATTCAATAAATGAAATAGGTTTAAACTGTAAAACTATAGAACTAAAACACTTCCTTGAATGGTGGTAGCTAACTCTGAGAAAAGATGTGGCTGCTATGTGCATCCGTCTGAGAAGAATAATTAGAATGAGTCTCCAGAGGCCTTTTTAACATTCCTCATGAATTCCAAAACCCTAGACATCCAAAAACCTAACCCTAGGAGATGAAACACCAAAAGTTATGTGGGCCCCTATGGGTAAGTTGGTACCTCAACTTCATGGTGTCATAACTTTTTCATATGACCTTAATTTTAGGCATGTGATATCCCATTGGAAAGGTATTTTTGATAAATACACATTACATCGTTAAAATTTACTTTGTTTATAGTTTGACTTTGGCGAGCCAAAAAAACATTGTTTAGGGCCCCAAAACGGCCCTGGAAGTGCAAAAAGATGTGCTCACATGAAAACATACAAAATAAGCCAGTTGGATTAGGTGGGAGGCCACCAGTATCCACCTGGAAGATGTGTAGGGCTTCAGACAACCCCGTAAGTGTAGAAACCATAATTACAAATAAGTATAGAAGAACATGTTGAACTAAAAACTGTCAAGAGGAGCCAGTTGGAATAAGCGGTTGGCCACCAATATCCACCCGGATCATTGAGTTGTCAATTAGAATCATATCATCCACATAGAGCGCAATAATAAGGACTTGATTATTTTGATAAAAAATGTAGAGATCATGTTCACTTCTGTAATGAGGAAAATAATAGTTAAAAAAAATAATTATGGATCTTCTCATACCAAGTATGAGGCGCCGAATTTAGTCCACATAAATATTTCTTAAGTCGACAGACCATTGGTGTTGAACCTTATTTAACAAATCCTAGTGGTTGTTTCATATATATTTCTTCTTAAAGATCACCATAAGGGAAAGCACATTTGACATCCATCTAATGAGTTTCCCATCTTTTTGAAGCAACTATTGATAGAATCATATAGAGAGCATCCATCCTAGAAACCTTTTACAACAAGGTTTCAATGTAGTAAATACATTATTTTTGTGAGAAACCTTTTACAACAAGCATGGCCTTACGCTTGTCTATCTATCCGTCAATGAAATATTTGGTCTTATAGACCCATTCACGACCAACAATATGCTTACCCTTAGGTAAAGGAACCAATTCCCACATCTGATTTTTTTATCAAAGCCTCATAGTTGGTACTATAATTGCTTCTGAGTTTTTGGCCTAATTATAAGTACATGGGTTTTTATGTTGATGTATTTAGCATCGAATAGGTACTTCCACATAGGATTAATGTCTAGAAAGTGGAAGTTGTCCTTGTAATGTCTCAAAAACCCTTAGGAAGTTCACTTTATGAGTAATTATTAAAGAGAATGATCTTTTAGATTAATGTGTAATTAATTAAGTTAAATGCCTAGGTTTATTTTCATTAGTAACTTAAGTGAGAGTTGATTAAGTCCTAATTGTTAGATCTAAAGTGAACATGATATTATATCTCAACCATTGATCATTTTGGAGAATATCTATGGTTTTGGATTTAGGGTTAACTCAATGTAATAAAAGGCATCCTAAGTGAAAGGATGAGATACATTTGTGTGAGGAGGTGAGAGAGTCACATACACAATTTGAGAGATTCACAGAGAGTGTGAGGGTGTGAGAGACGCACTGAGTAGAGAGTGAATAGATATCATTGAGTGGGTGAAGAGAGTTCATCCAAGTGTGAGTGGGAAGGGCTAAGGAAAAGTGAAAAGGGGCAGCGAGGGAGATATCAACTAGGTGGGCTAGGATATTGTTGCATTGTAATCCTCTGATGGGCCATAATCCCAGAAAGGGAGCCCTGATTTTATATCAATGAAATCATCATAGATCTGGTTTTCCCACAAGGGTTTTTCCATGGGTTTTTTGCCCGAAATCTATCGTGCAATGTGTGATTGGTTTGTGTTTTTAGTTCTTTCATTAATGTTTTGTTGATAACCTAGATTTGTTAATAATTAATAAAGATATTTTATTCGGATTATTAGTCATGTGTTGGGCTCGCAGGAAAATCAACATGGTGTCAGAGCATAGGTTCTAACGGAAGCCGATTTTTGCATGAGATCGATATTTGTAGCGAGTTACTAGGGGACTTTTTTTATTGTAGGTTGCGAGGTTAGAGATAATTAAAATAATAAAATAAGGGAGGTACAAAAACTATATAGTGTCATCGTACATTGTATGTATATGCAGTGATATCCATAGAGATTGGTTGTGTGTGATCATTGAGAGATCGAGCATCTTTTGGGTGTGCACTAGTGGTAGTATTTGTAGGTGTTGAGGTGCGTGTGGTTGAGTAAATGGAGCATACGCCATTCCAAGAGTCGTTGATTTCTATAAGAAATGGCCATGGGCGCAGTGTAAAAGGAAGATGAGTAGTGAAGGATCCGCAATAGAGAGAACAGACTGAGATCTACATTGAGGAGAGGAGGAAGCGGATACCGCAACCACCAACTAGGAGACATGGGTTGAAGAAGTCGTAGGTGACAACATTGTTGGAGCTGAAATTCATGTGAGAGGCACAACCAACAGAGAACAAGAAACAACATATGTTGTGGGAGAAAGGACGTATAGGCTGAGTAGGAGACGAGCGCGTAGATAGCCACATATATTTTCACAACCACTGGTTAGGAGCTGCATGAGAAGGAAGACAATAGCCACACAGATCATGGGTGTTGTTAGTGCAAGCTGCTGGGTGAGTGAAAATTGGTAGCGCCAGTAGAGGAAACCACACAAATTTTCACAACCTCCACAAATAGCAGCACGTATAGGCTGGGAGGTGCGACTGAGAAAGGCACAATTGTCTAGTGGACAATGCCTGGCCAACGAGTGGTGAAAATAGGGGTGCAGGTTGTGGGTGAGTCGATATCAGTGAGAGAAAGGGCCGAGTAGAAACTAGGAAAAGGAGGTCGTGGGTGTTGGTGTAGATGTGAGTAGAGGTAGTCGATGTCACCTGTAAGCTTGTATGGACCTGCACCTAGCCAAATGAACTATGTACATATGTACGCGACTGTTCCCACTGAAAATCGCGTACGTACACGACTGTTCCCACTACAACCCATGTACGTATGTGATTGTTCCCACTGAAACCCATGTACGTATGTGATTGTTCCCACTGAAACCCACGTACGTATGTGATTGTTCCCACTGAAACCCACGTACGTATGTGATTGTTCCCACTTAAACCCACATACATGCATGAAAACCTATACAGACACTTCCGTATAATTTGCTTCACTCGTACAATTTATTCCTTCTGTGACAACCTCTCTCTCCCACACATGTGGTGTGTTTTTCCCTACCAAGAACATAAAATAGAGAGTCCTCAACCCTAGTCTAGATTTTCATCATGCAGAACTTCCCTTTGCTGAAAACAAGAAGGCACCTAACACAACTGCAGACTCACTTATGCTAACTCCATCCTTGCACAATCCTCAAATGCCACAATGAAATCTCTCCTTTATATACAAGTCCAATGAGTGATTTTAGTAACCCCTTATAAACTCAACAATTAATTAGAATATTTTATTCCTCTTTTATCTGGTGCCAAAAAATATTCCCACATGACTGACACCTTGGCCTCTTGTGTAAATACCTCTCAAACCTACAATAAACAACACTCCCTCTTAGCTAGGGAGGTATCCCATCCACCATCTTCTGATTGTACCTCTGTCTCCAACTCTGGGACTGACTTCATCTCTTCTTCCACAACTGTAATTAAATCCTCCTAACTGGTTTTTCCCTTTGTATCCTCTACCACAACTACACTCTGATCCTCTTGACTAGTTTCTCCCTCTGTCACCAAAGAAAATCATGCTCTCTAGTCCTCCTGACTTGCTGCATCCTCAGTAATTGAAGAAAATCCTAATGTGCAATCAACCTCAGTGGTTGTTTTCTCTATGACTAAAGAAAATCCCACTCTTTTGTCTTCTCAACTGTCTAACTCTTCTGTCACTGTAGGAAAAATTTTTGAAACAACTAAATCCTCCATGGGGGGCACACATCTCTTATAAATATCTTACATCTGAACCTCATATCTGGCCTCCTCAATCCGTGATATCTACATGTATGTTCTGGAAATTGTCTCTCTTCCACCTAAACTTGAGGGGGAACTCCCTCTAAATGGCTAATTATCCCTCTAAGCCAACAAACTCTCTCTGAGATCAGACTCCCTCTGAAACCTGACTCCCTCTAAGTCTATATAATCTTCGGAGCCACCTTCTCCCTTTGAACCTGCTAACCTCCTTTGAAGTATAATCTCCTTTGAATTGTCCTAGGAGGACTATCCTCCCTATTGGATCTTGAGGGCTATATCTTTCTGAATTCTCGCTCCCTCTGAGCCGGGTCTACTAGCGGGTCTCCTACCTCATCACTGGTGGAGCTACCTGCTCCCTATGAACCTGTTCTACTGGTGGGGCCACCTACCTCACCAATGGTGGATCTACCTTCTCCTCCTTATCTATCTCTTTTCTCCTATTGGTCATCACATGCATAGGCTAGCCCCTTATCATATATAGGTTTCCCTCCCTAACTCCAAGAATCACCATTGATCTAATGATATATCGTCTCGAAAAAAAAAAACATCGGTCCATATCGAAAAAATATATGGTACCACTTATTCTCAGTCTTTGAGACTGAGAGAACACTCCTCTTGATTTCCAAAACCCATAACACATTTGACACCCTCAACACCTCTCCTCATTCAAGTTTGAATGATAGGTACTAGATCCTTGTACTGCATGCTTGGTTCCATACCAAGCTCCACACACAAGTTTGAGCTAGTCTCTGTGACATTGTCAAATAAATCTCTAGCACCTATCATATGGCAATATGCTCTCCTATCCACCACCCAGGTCTCCCTACTGGAGACTGTACCTGAAATGGTAGAGACCAACAAGATCTCTCTCTAGAACCTGTCTGCAACCTCATCAACCTCTAATGTTGATGCCTACTTCCTTATTCCCCTTCCCCTCCGGTGTGGAAACTATGAAGCATAGTTCCCAAAGTCATGACACTAAAAAAATATGATATTTCTAAGATCCTTCTTCCATCTTGGATCTGGAGATGCTTCTGTCTCAGGCGAATCCCTTCTTCTTGGAGAACTTCTTCTTCCTAGAGAACCTTTTTTACCCTTCCTAGTGCGGGTTGCAAGGGCCTGGTTCTCATCACTTCTACTCTTCACCATACCATCCATATCATCCCTGGATACTAACTAAGTCTCCTCCTGGATACAATCTTTTCATAGTCTATCAAAGTATGGTAACTTCTATTTTGCACAAATTCCCTGCACAAATCGTTCCCAGTACATGGGAAGACCTCTCAGCGCTACATTCACCAAATAAACATCCTCCACCTTATCACCGATGGCCATGAGATGATCTCAGATATGTGTAATCTTCATAAGATATTTCATAACCATGTCCTCACTGGACATCTTGACAACTTGAATTTGATGCTTCAAATGAAAATTCTTTCATGTATTCCCATTTTGGTATAGACCTACCAGAGCATCATACATCTCCTTAGTAGATGTCTTCTCAACAATGTGAGGTATCAAGTGATCCTTCATGGATTATAGCAACGCCTGTTTGGCCTTCACTTTCCTCTTCTTATGGAATTCCAAATCTACTAGATCAGTTAGGCCAGGGACCACATCCTCAACATACTCTTTGAGGTCATTCTCCTCCAACAAGAGAAGAACCCTAGCCTTCCATGCCCGAAAGTTTGTTTCCCCTTCCAACCTATCCTCAATATTCAATGTGTTCACCATCTTGACATGCTGAGAACAAAACAAGAAATATGCAACCAACTTTAGCAAATATGTATCTAAAGATGATCTCGTTCTCTTCAAATCCAAAGCTCTGATACCATGTCAATTTTCACATGCAACTCTATGTGAATTTTCAGATCTGAAAATTTCTTCCTAGTGAACTAACAATAAAACCCTAGTTGTTATGACTGAACAATTTTACACTGAAAATTATTGATTGAAATTATATGCAGTGAAAACACAAAATATTAGAGATGAATCATCAATACATATGAGACACAATATTTATGTTCTACAACCTTATTAACTTCAGAAATTCCGAGGGAAAAAACAGCCCTACCAACCAATACAATACCACCAAATCTGAGGACAACCTTGTCCTCTAAGCCAATACAAATATCACCAAAATATGAGGGCAACCTTGTCCAATAACCATACAAATCAGAAAACCAAAATTCAACAAATATTCTAGAAATATCTTCTAGCCATAAATCTACTACATACCACCTACATGACCTGCTAACATCACCTGTTAGCATGTACAGACTTGTACCTACCCAGATGAACTCTGTATGGATGTACACGATTGTTCCCACTGAAACCTTCATACATATACAACTATTCCCATTGTAACCTACATACGTATGCGATTGTTCCCACTGAAACCCACATACATGCACACAAACCTGTACAGACACTTCCATATGTTTTTCTCCACTCGTACAATTTCTTCCTTCAGTGACCACCTCTCTCTCCCACAGCTGTGGTGTGCTTTTCCCTACTAAGAATAGAAATTAGAGAGTCCTCAAACCTAGGCCATATTTTCCATCATGCATAATTTCCCTTTGCTGAAAACACTAAGCCACCTAGCACAAGTGCAGACTCACTTATGCTAACTCTATCCTTGCATAGTGATCAAATGTCACAATGATATATATCCTTTATATACAAGTCCAATGAGTGAGTTTAGGCACCCCTTGTAAAATCAACAATTAATTAGAATATTTTATTCCTCTTTGTGGGTGTGACACCCCATCATAGGCCCAAAAATCCCATCAACTTTCCCATGAGGCCCTAGCCTCATTCCAAGGATGATTTCACTGAAATAAAAGGTTGTTCCGGTGCCAATGAATATTAACACATGCCTGAAACCTTGGACTGTTATGGGAATACCTCCCGAAGCTACAATAAACAACCAAGAAGTCCACTTGGATATGACAGGAGTGCCACATGGAGAGATTCGAGTGGCATGGAATCCTCATCAACAATCCATGGTGATAGGTGATGGGCCAAAGGCCAGACAACAAATATCCAGATGTTTGAGTCTTCCATATTTAGTTATCTGAAAATACAGAAATTTGGAACTTCTTATAAATGGATTTATTGAATAGTCGAATGTCAGATGCTATGTCAACGATGCCACGAAAACATGATTTTTCAGTGTCATGTCAGGAGCCACATTAGTAGGAGGATAGTCCAACAAGGCCACAATGGAAGAACACATGTTGGTAGATTTCAGATAATGAAACTAGGAGAAGGAACCATGAAATCTAAAAATCTAAAAATCTAGATATTTTGAAAATTGGCCTTTTGCAAAGTGTCAGATTTCGTATGCAATGCCAATAGTGACATGTCAGCATGCTGAATAGGATGCCATGCCAAATGAAACATCAACATCGAGGGTCATAGACACCACATCAACATGATGGGTCAACATGCCATGTCAACACCCTATTAGAGGCCATGTTGGCAAGAGGTATTTTTAGGAGAGATACATGGTAGGCCGTAGGAGCGGAGGCTGGATGGTGGAATCATGAGGTGTAACTTGGACCATTTGGAAATCTGGAAATCCATAGGTTCATAAAAATGGACCTTTTTTAAAGTGTTGGATCCTGGATGCCACATCAGTTAGCCTAGTCAGATGCCACAGTAGTAGTGGTGTCAGGTGCCAAATTAGTAGAATCCCACCAATGGTGACATGGTGGTAGTTCGTAAGGTGACAATTGGATGGTCAGAACTGGGAAGTGGAAACAAAACCAACCAAAAATAAAAAAATCCAAAAGAATGAGAAAATGGATTTTTTTCAAATCCTATATGTCATATGCCATGTCATCCAAGCCACGTTATGCCACAATTGAGCACATGTGTTATGCCACTTCATCCAGTGATATGTCAACAATTGGAAAGAACTTCACTGGGGAGAAAGGAGAAGATCTCAAGGTGTATGGATGATCAAGATCTCTCTTGGATAAGGAACTAGATGGTGGAACCAAGAGGTGGAATTCAATCCATCCGAAATACAAAGATCCATAGTTTCAGATAAATGGATTTTTGGGAAAATCCGTATGCCATATTTTGGATGACAGAATGGTGCAGTGGTGATCCGAAAAATCCTTAGATTCTTATTAATCTTTAAACCATAATAATATCAACTTGATTTTCAAAATAAAAATGATTGCTTGAATTTTTGCAATTTACATATGAATTAACTTATCTATCCAAACACACTTTAAGGATGAATAACTTGCAAATAATTGAGCATAAATAGAACAACAATATTGAAATCACATATACAACTTTGATAACGGAGTTCACCCAATTTGAGCTACATCTCCTGGTTCGCTTCCAATAGAGACCTCTTTATTAATTCTCAAATGATTTTGTTTTACAATGACCTTTTTACACGTTTCTCAAAATCAGAAACAAAGTACACCATTGAATTCCTTGCAAAATTTCGATAAAAATGAGTATAAAGTTCATAAAAGTTCACACCGAAACCCTATGGCACACATTATGGTGCAACATTCAAGTCTAATTACCCTCAGGCATGAACTTCGAGACACCGTACTACATCTGTGTGTCCTTGGTCTTGGTCCACACACCTTTAAATAGGGCGTGAGCCCCTTAACCTCATGTACACAAACTTAGGTAGGCGTTAAGTATTAGTTAGTGGAAATGCCTTAAAAATAGGTTCTTTTGGCGGAATGGTTAAGGCATGTCACTATATTAGGGGAGGTCGTGGGTTCAAACCTCCATGATCCCCTCCTTTGTTGGCACTTTATTATAAGTTATGGTATATATCTGGTTTGTTTGTTATGGTTTATAACCAAAGTTTTTAATAACCCCTTTGCATGAACATAGGTGTGGTCATATTACAATACATATAACCTCATACAACGGGTTGAGGGCTAGGCCCTCATACCTTTTTTCCACTAAATAAACCTTTGACCAAGGTTAAATATTATTGCCAACACATGGTTAAGAAACAATGCGGTGGTGTGATGGTAGGACTTGGATAAAGTCTTGGGAGATCACAGGTTCGATCCTCCCGACTCCCATAAAAGTTTTGATAACCATCAACCATAATAGGCCAATGAGGGACTACTGTTAGATTACTGAGAGGGGAGGGGGGGGGTGAATCAATAATAGAGAAATTTAATCCTTTTTCACCAAAAATGCAAGTGTTATATCAATGTAGCATTATCATCCAATAGTTACAGAGGAAATAAACAATGAACAAATCTGAAATCACGCACATACAGAGTACACCAGTTTTTTTACGTGGAAACCCAAAGAGAGATAAAACCACAAAATGCTTTTTCTTATATGTCTTGAAGAATTACATTCATTGGAAGCACCAAATTCCTTTGTTTTCCACTTGCAACTGGAAGGAGGCTCCAACCCGAGGGAAGCTCCAACTCCCCAATTCTCTGGCTACAACCAGAAGGAGGCTACAACCCCCTAAATTCTCTGACTACAATCGGAAGGTGGCTACAACCACTTGTCCTTGCCTCGTCCAACCACCCTGAAATATAAATCCCAAATGTTGACAAATTGTCACTGTCACTGAATCAACCATTGCCACTATCAACCTGTCACTGTCAACCTGTACCAATAACCTGTAACAACCTGTACAAATCAACCTGCACCAAAAAACATGTACCTATAACCTGAACCAACATGTACCATGCATCAACCTTGACTCATCAAGATGTACCAACATCATCAACTATACACCTCATGTATGTGCCAACTCATCAACTATACACCTCATGTATGTGCCAACTCATCAACTACTTGTCTCAACCATGTACCTAACATATACCTCAACCATATACCAATGACATAAACCAATATAACCATCAAAAGTTATCTAACAATTCATCACTCTATCCATAGACCAAATACCATAAACCCTTACATCAAACCATGTGCCATAAGCTCACTGTTATGTAGCCTCAAGCTAAACCAACAACTTCAGCAACACATCACAACCAAAATACCAATACCCATATGCCAAATACCAACAACAAAATACCAACTGTATCCCTCAACAAATTTGATACATGCAGCAATATTGAACATCCAATAGTGACATCTCAAGAGATAAACCCTAGCTCACAACACATACCTCAAACAAGATGTGCCATATCTCTCATAAATAGACCCCAACCATGTTGTTGCTGCGAATTTTCTGTCACGATTTTTCTGTTGCGATTTTTCTACCTCACTTTTTCTGCCGCGATTTTTTTGCCGCACTTTTTCTGCCGCGATTTTTCTACTGTGATTTTTCTGTTGCACTTTTTCTGCTGCGATTTTTATGCCGCACTTTTTCTACCGCGATTTTTCTGGCGCAATTTTTCTGTCGCATTTTTTTTGTCGCCATTTTCCCACCACACTTTTTCTTTTGCAATTTTTCTCTATCAATAATACTTGCCCAAATAACCTTTCACAAAATAGATATTCAATGATATTTAAGTGTGATTAAAATGAGAGAGTCTTGCCTCTTATTTATACTTTCATGTAGCTTCCTCGAGGGGTTACCTTTTAACCATCTTAACCCACTTTCTTTATTTTAGGGTTAAGCAAATTCTAACCATTTGTCCACTTAGTAATTTATCCATTAACTTGATTATTTAAATAATTTATTTTGTATCCAATTTGTCTTATAGTACACTCATCACTTCACTTTATTATTTACCTTCTAAAATCTCTCAAACCACTTTCCTTATTTTAGGGAGTTCTCCATTAACTTTATTATTTAAATAATTTATTTTGTATCCTCTTTGACTTATAGTACACTCATCACTTCACTTTATTATTTAAATAATTTCTTCTTTGCAAACACTTTGACTACTTTGACCTTTTAGGGCTTCTAGATGACTCATGAGGGTTCTCCAACTTCACATGGCCATAAATATCTAACCGTGAGGAGTTATGTGGCGTTCCACATACCACCGTAAATGTCATGAAATGTACTATCCATTTAGAATAGTCCTACCTACCAATATATCAAAAAGCATACCATTATCCATAAAAAAAACTTGGGTCCATTACCCAAACCTTTGTGCTATCGAAATTCACTATTGGACTTTCTTCAAGGGTTGACATCAATGAAAACCAACCCAATTAATCAACAATTTCCCCCTTTGGCATTGATGGAAACACTCTGATGCAATACCAAAGTCATGTCATGAAATACTGAAGTCATATCACTCATGCTCCCCTTGTGACCATTGCTCCCCCTAGAACTGTGCCTCTGTGTTTTGCATCTGATAAATCTCTCCCCCTTTGTCATCAATGGAAAATGTATCTTTCCATCCGGGGTTGCTCCCCCTAAATGAACTGTCCTTTAGGATACTCCCCCTGACTGAACTCTTTCTGAAACTGACCTCCCAACCTGAATTTTCCTCTTTATGGTGCTTCCTCGTGTAAATCTAAGACATATTAGATAAGAATTCAAAATCATTCATTTTAGAGTAGAAATAACTTCGAGTCTCTAGCGAAGGTACTCAAAGGCTTCTCCTGTAAGAGGCTTTGTAAATATGTCTGCCACTTGTTCTTTTGTGCCCACATATTCAACTTTGATGTTCTTTTCTGCAACCTGTTCCCGTAGAAAGTGATACTTGATTGGAATGTGCTTCTTCTTGGAGTGCATCACTAGGTTCTTTGAGATACTGATGGAACTTGTATTATCATAATAGATTGGAATGGGCTCATCATACTCAACCTGTATATCTATCATAGTTTGTTTCATCCATAGAACCTCTGTACAACATGTTGTTGTTGCAATATACTCTGCCTCGGCTGTAGATAAAGATAATGATGATTGTTTCTTTCTTAGCCATGATACTAAACACTCACCTAAGTAGAACGTTTTTCCACTGGTGCTTCGTCAATCATCAATGCAACCTGCCCAATCTGCATCTGTGTAGGCAATAAGTGATAAATCCTTTCCTTTTGGATACCATAATCCAAACTCTTTTGTTCCTTTGAGATATCTAAAAATCCTCTTCACTGCTAATACATGTGATTCCTTTGGTGCCGCTTGAAATCGTCCCACCTGTCCAACTGCCTGCATTACATTTGGTCTGGATTTTGTCACATATAGTAGGCTACCAATCATTGACCTGTATTTCCTTTGATATGTAGACTTTGAATCATCATCTTTTCTCAAATTGCAACCAGTTTGCATGGGAGTGATAACTGGTTTGCAATCTTCCATTCTGAACCTCTTTAGCATTTCTCTAATATACTTGGTTTGAGAAATAAAAATTTCTTGGTTGCTTTAACGTATCTGAAGTCCCATAAATAAGGATAGTTCTCCAAGTAATGACATTTCAAATTCATTCTGCATATCCTTTGCAAATTTCCGGCTTAACATGTCATCATCACTACCAAAAATAATATCATCAACATAAACTTCAATTAATAAAATACTATATTGACTTACCTTGATGTAGAGGCTGATGTCTGCACTTCCTTTTCTGAACCCTGCATGCTATAGATATTTATTCAGTCTAGAGTACCATGCTCTATGAGCCTGTTTTAGATCATACAAGGCCTTTTTTAATTTACACACATAATCTGCGTTCTCTGACAACTGAAATCCTTCTGGTTGTTCAATGTAGACTTCTTCTTCAAGTTCCCCATTCAGAAAAGATGATTTTACATCCATCTGATACACTTTAATATTTTTGGAGCATGAATAATCTAAAAGCAATCAGATTGTTTCCATTCTGGCAACTGGGGCATAGTTCTCTTCAAAGTCGATTCCTTCAACCTGTGCATATCCTTTACATACCAATATATCTTTGTTCCTTGTAGCCTATCCATCTTCATTCAATTTATTCTTGTATACCCACTTTTTGCCGATCACATTCTTATCATTTGATCTTGGAACCAAATCCCAAGTGTCATTTTTCTCTATTTGATCCAATTCTTCATCCATGCCCTTATTCCAAAATTCATCCTTGTTGGCCTCTTCAAAATAGGTTGGTTCAATCGTAGATGAGAGTGCTAGGTGTGTTTGTTCTGGTGAATGCATTCTTCTTCTAGTCTCAACTTCTGCATATTTGTTTCCGATAATATGATCTGAAGGATGATTCTTTTGTACTCGTCTTCTAGGTGTCTTTGGAGGCACTTGCTGAACTTGCTCTTCTGCTTTTGTCGGATCCTCTTCATCTTCCCCTTATTTTTCATCTTCTATTTCTTCTTTGTAAAGTTGTTCCATTGATTCATTTTCTTCTTGCTTTAATTCTTGTCTACCTGTTTCAACAATTGTTGCATTGATGGTTTCCACATCTTTCTTCAATCTCAGGTTGTAACACTTGTATGCTTTCCTTGTACTTGAGTAACCAACAAGTACTCCTTTGTCCACACGAGAGTCAAACTTTCCCATTCTTCCATCTTCTCTTTTGATGTATCATTTTCTTCCAAAAACTCTGAAGTGCTTCACATTTGCTGGTCTTCCTTTACATTGCTCGTAGGGAGTTTGTTAGTGTTGTTTCTGAGCATTACTCTGTTTTGAATTTCAATTTTTATATGCACTGCCTGTGACAAAACAATATCTGTCAATTTGGAATCCATTAGCATTGTTCGAGCCATTTCATGTATTGTCCTGCTCTTTCTTTCAACAACTCCATTCCGTTGAGGTGTCCTAGAAACAGAGAATTGCCCTTTTATTCCATGACTGTTGCAGTAGTCCATAAATTCCTTTGAAGTGAACTCTCCTCCATTATCAGATCTCAATCATTTGATTTTTGAATCCATTTCATTTTCAACCATTTCCTTGTAGATCTTGAATTTTTCAAAATCTTTTGACTTATTCTTGAGAAAGAAAACTGCAATCATTCTTGTGTAATCATCAACTAATAAGATAAAGTATTTCTCACCTTTTAAATCCTTTGTTGTAGTTGATCCAACTAGATCAGTCTGCACAATTTCCAGTGGTCTTGTCGTTGAATATTCCTTTGATTTGAACTTGGTCTTTGTTTTCTTTCCGTGTTGACAATGTTTTCATAAAGTGTTGGTTGGTTTCGTTATCTGGGGAATTTCTATGACTGCTTCTCTTTTGTTTACTTTGACAAGGTTATCAAAATGTATGTGACCCATTCTATTGTTCCATAGACAACTTTCATCTTCCTTTCCTAGACAACATTTTTCATTTCCAATTTCACTTAACACATATATGTTGCTTGAAGTTCTCGCAGCTGTAGCAATCAATTTTCCTGAACCTTCTTTTCTTATCTTGCACTTTTGTGAATCAAAAGTAAATTTATGACCTTGGTCACACATTTGACTCACACTTACAATATTATGTTTCATATCTTCTACTAGTAGAACAATTTACGCCTTGGTATTCTTGTTCCCAATTCTGACTGTGCCTTTTCCAATGATTTTAGTTGAATCATCATTTCCAAAGGAGATTGATCCATCTCTTTCCTTTCTTAATGTAAGAAACTTATCTCTATCACCTGTCATGTTTTTTGAACAGACATTATCAACATACCAACCACGTTTCTTCTTCTTATCTTGTAGAGCGAGTGTGAATTCTTCATTGCTATACTGATTCTTCTTTCTTATCCATGTCATTTTCTGAGGTTCATGCCTATGACTATTGTTATTCTGTTGCGGTTCTCTAGGAGGGACCGTCATTCTGCAATCTTTGTCCATGTGGTCCAAATTTGTTACATTTGTAACATTCCACTTCAGTTCTCAAAGATTCAAACCTATTGTAACTTCTTCTTTGTGTTTCACTAGGCATTCTTTGATAACCCTTTTGTGTATGACTTTCAAAGTTGTTTATGTTCTTGTTGTTATCTATGCAATTCAAACATTTATGTCCAAAATTATTAAATGCATAACATAAACCAAAAAATATAGTTTGATACTTGGGAGTTGAAGATCTTATGAAAGTAGGTACTCTTATGAATTCTTCTTCTTCCTGAGGCCTATCTATCGGTTGTTGATTTTGAAATCTGAATCTTCTCGGTGGAGGAGTGTCCCTGTAATCTTCCTTGTAGATCTTCCTATCCCCTTTGATTGTTTCTACATAGCTTTTTGGATATGTTTCTTGCTATGTTTTTTTGGAGCTTGAGCCCTTTTTTGTTTGATTGTATCCAAGTCCAGACTTGTCATGAGGTTTTTGACTGTTGATCATGTCATCCAAAACTTTTGAGTTGTTATGCATATTTTTCTTTTGAAGATCCTTTCTTAATGTGACAATCTATGCTTCCAAATTTCCAATGATCCTGTCTTTTTCTTCTAGTTATTCTTTGAGTGCTTCTTCAATTCTTTTATCTTCTTCTTTTTGAACCTTCAAATTTGTGATCATTTTTTCCAGTTCTTGAGTGTTTTGTTTCTTGTCTAGTTCCACTTGTAGTTTCTTGTTTTTCTTCTTTTCTCTTCTGATAACTTCTATGGCACACATAAATTCTTCTCGATAGTCAACTTTTGCCTCTTCATATTCTTCTTCAGCCTCTTCATATTCTTCTTCAGAGTCTTATTTATCATAGTCTTCTACTGCCATGAATATAACTCTTTATGTCTCACTGTCACTGACTTCATCTTCATTTGATGATGAGATGTCTTCTTTGGTGCATAAGCTTTTGTTGAAAGATTTCTTTGTGGTTATTTTGCTTTATATGTTTGTTTTCTATTTGAGTAACCTTCATCATTTCTCTTTTTCTTATGAGGGCATTTGTTAGCAAAATGACCAATACCATCACAATTAAAATAAATCAAAGTAAGCTTACCTCTATACTTGTCGTTGGTTCCCTTCTTCAATATTTTGACAAAGTTGGCCACTTCTTCATCATCTTCCGAGACACCAATGCTAATGCTATGTTATTTTTCTTTTTTCTTTGACTTTTTGGATGCTTTGAAGGTTGCTTATTTTATATTTGGATTTTTCTGTTCAATTCTCATTTCATATGCTATGAAGATTCCATGTAATTCGTCCATACTTATTGAGTTCATATCCTCTCTTTCTTCTAGTGCTGATATCTTAGGGTCAAATCTCATAGGAAGAGATCGTAGTACCTTTTGAACAATTACAGATTCTTTGATTTATTCTCCCAATCCCATGATTGCATTTACTATTTCATCGACTCGTAAAAAGTAAGCTGCAATATTCTCATCTTCCTTCATCTTTAGTTGTTCGAACTGACCTCTGTAAGTTTGAAGCTTTGCTGCTTTGACTTTTGAATCTCCTTCATAAATATTTTGAAGTTTGTCCCAAATCTCTTTAGCGGATTTACAATCTGCAACTTCGGTGAATATTGATTCTCCAAGACCATTCAAAAGTGCATTAGTGGATTTGGAGTTATTCTTACCGAGTCTTATTGCTTTGTCATTTATCAACAGAACTGTTGGTGTTGTGTATCCATCTACAATTGATTTCCAAATTTCGAATCCTTGTGCATGTATATATGTTTTCATCCTTATTCTCCAAAATGCATACTTCTGTCCATCAAATTGTGGTATTCCATTTTTATACATGTTGTTGCTCTCCATGATCTACCTTTCAATGGTTAAACTGAATTCTGAAGGAACCTTCTCTGATACTAATTGATGGATTACCAAGAGGGGGGTGAATTAATAATAGAGAAATTTAATCATTTTTCACAAAAAATGAAAGTGTTATATCAATGTAGCATTATCATCCAATAGTTATAGAGCAAATAAACAATGAACAAATGAGAAATCACACATATACAGAGTACACTAGTGTTTTTACGTGGAAACCCAAAGCGGGAGAAAACCACATAATGTTTTTTCTTATATGTCTTGAAGAATTACATTCATTGGAAGCACCAACTTCCTTTGTTTTCCAGCTGCAACTGGAAGGAGGCTCCAACCCCCTAGTTTCTTAGGCTACAACTCGAGGGAAGCTTCAACTCCCCAATTCTATGGCTACAACTAGAAGGAGGATACAACCAGAAGGTGTCCACAACCACCTGTCATTGCCTCGTCCAACCAACTTGAAATATAAATTCCAAATGTAGACAACTTGTCACTGTCACTGAATCAACCACTTCCACTGTCAACCTGTCACTGTCAACTTGTACCAATAACCTGTAACAATCTACATAAATAAACCTGCACCAAACAACCTGAACCAACATGTACCATGCATCAACCATGCATCAACCTTGACTCATCAAGATGTACCAACATCATCAACTATACACCTCATGTATGTGTCAACGCATCAACTACTTGTCTCAACCATGTACCTCAACCATATACCAAAGACATACGCCAATATAACCATCAAAAGTTATCTAACAATTCATCACTCTATCCATAAACCAAATACCTTAAACCCTTACATCAAACCATGTGCCACAACCTCATTGTTATGTAACCTCAGGCTAAACCAATAACTTCAACAACACATCACAACCAAAAGACCAATACCCATATGCCAAATAACAACAACAAAATACCAATTGTATCCCTCAACAAATATGATATATGCAACAATACTGAACATCCAATACCATCTCAAGAGATAAATCCTAGCTCACAAAACATACCTCAAACAAGATGTGCCATATCTCTCATAAATAGACCCCAACCATGTTGTTGCCGCGATTTTTCCGCCTCACTTTTTCTACCACGATTTTTCTGCTGCGATTTTTCTGCCACACTTTTTCTGCCGTGATTTTTCTGCTGTGATTTTTCTGTTGCATTTTCTCTGCCGCAATTTTTCTATCGCACTTTTTCTGTCGCGATTTTTTTGCCGCACTTTTTCTACCTCAGTTTTCTTGCCACACTTTTTCTGCTGCACTTTTTGTGCCACACTTTTTCTACTACAATTTTTCTCTATCAATAATACCTGCCCAAGTAACCTTTCACAAAATAGATATTCAATGATATTCAAGTGTGATTAAAATGAGAAAGCCTTGCCTCTTATTTATACTTTCATGTCGCTTCCTCAAGGGGTTACTTTTTAACCATCTTAACCCACTTTCCTTATTTTAGGGTTAACAAACTTCTAACCACTTGTCCACCTAGTAATTTCTCCATTAACTTTATTATTTAAATAATTTCTTTTGTATCTACTTTGACTTATAGTACACTCATCACTTCACTTTATTATTTACCTTCTAAAATGTCTCAAACCACTTTCCTTATTTTAGGGAGTTCTCCATTAGCTTTATTATTTAAATAATTTCTTTTGCATCCTCTTTGACTTCTAGTACACTCATCACTTCACTTTATTATTTAAATAATTTTTTATTTGCAAACACTTTGACTACTTTGACCTTTTAAGGCTTCTAGATGAGTCATGAGGGTTATCCAACTTCACATGGCCATAAATCTCTAACCGTGAGGAGTTATGTGACGTTCCACATACCACTATAAATGGCATGAAATGTACTATCCATTTAGAATAGTCTTACCTGCAAACATATCAAAACTCATACCATTATCCATCAAACAAACTTGGGTCCATCACCCAAACCTTTGTGCTACTAGAATTCGCTACCAGACTTTCTTCAAGGGTTGACATCAATGAAAACTAACCCAATTAATCAACAACTACCACATGGAAATATCTTATTGACTCCCTTGTACCACATGTCAAAACATGATTGGTGTCAAATGTATGTACGAATTTCCAATTCACCTACCAACTGGACATGCCACATCACCTACATGCCACGTGTATTCATATGAGATCACCACATCAACATTGTATGAACTATACGGTCGTGCCATTTTTCACCCTTTCAGTGGTGACACATGTCACCTTGACCCTGTTGAATTTTTCCTTTTTCCTTGGTTTGACCTGAACTTTGACCATCCATAACATTTTCATACAAACTCCATTTGAGGTGATGTTTGCACTATTGGAAAGCTATCATCGAGCTCTACACATGGATGTCATTTTCGATATCATTTGAGATGGTTAAATTTTGAGCATTCTTGAACCTTTCTAGACCTTTGTGAGCTTTCCAGATCCTCTTGGACCTTTGTGAGCATTCCTGAAACCTCCTTGATCATTCCTCTCCATTGGAAGCCTTTTGGACCACCAAAATTTTTGGTTACTCAACAACTAAGTGAGGGTAAAACTCCCTCACCTTCCCAATCTCGATCCACTTTTATTTGCTTCATTTTACTCCTTTAATACCAACTCAAAGATATTCCACATCACCTCACTATGAAGTCTCAATCCTTCTGTAAAGAATAACATCTTCATGTAGCTCACCTAAATAATCTTGTTTGAAATCATCAACTACTAGAACTTGAATACTTTCATCTTCATCATTAATCATAGGAGGCTCATAAAGCTTCAAATTATCAACATTTACCACTTAATACATTTGCATGTAGGCTGGTAGATCTAAACAAAAGGAATTAGTACCAATCTTCTCCAAGGTCTTGAATGGACCATATCAGATTGGTCTTAGCTTTTTACCTTCACCCTTCATTCTATATTTACTAATATGTAACCATACTTGATCACCAAATTCAAACTGATGATCAACCCGATGTTTGTCACGCCTTGCATTATACTTGGCTTGGCTCTTCTCCAATTAATTTTTTACTATTTGATGTACCTGTTGGATCTTTTGAATGAACCTTTTAGCTTTAATTGTATCATCTTGTCCATCTTCTTTTCTTTCTTCTCCAAAGAAAATTCCATAGATGATTTAGGAAAATACCCCAAATGTACTTCAAAAGGAGTTTTTTGAGTAGAAGAATGCATGGCATGATTATAGACATGCCGTACATAAGGCAATTGTTCATCCCATAACTTAGGATGCTTGTTGCAATATCCTCGAACTAGATGTACCACTGTTCTATTTTCCACCTTTGTCTGTCCATCTGTCTACAGATGAAAATCTATTCTCTTCTTTATCTTATTGTCCATTATCTCCCATAAATGAGACTGGAACTTTCCCAAAAAGTGAGAGTCTCAATATGATATAATAGATGTAGGTAGTAAAAAATGAACCCAAACATTATCAAATAACATTTATGTTGTCCGTTCAACTCTGACATCTTTCTTGCATGGCATTAGAATACACATCTTACTGAATCTATCCAAAATGACATATAAATAATCATGACCTATCCTGGACATCGACAAACCCCCTACAAAATCCATGGAGATACTTTCCCATGGCTAAGAAGGTACTGGAAGTGGCATATATAATCCCAAATTTTTGTTGCCAAGCTTGCTTGTGGCACACATAAGACGCCCTTTTATATACTTGGAAACCAACTCATTTATTTGAGGCGAATAACAATATCTCTGCAATTGTGGTATTGTCTTACCAACCCTGAAATGACCAAAAATGAGAGATGTATGAGATTCTCTAATTACATTTACTCTTTCATCCCTGGGTATACAAATCTTTCCAAGATGATATAAAAAAAAATCACGCACATAATAATCCAGATGTTGATTTTCATGAGTTAATGCATCATACACTTCTTTAAAATCATCATCCTTAGCATATTGTTCAATATAACTGTAAAGAGATAAAGGATTATACCTTAGTATTGTAGATGTATTGATGACTGGTCTTGACAACATATCTACAACCTTGTTATGAATACATTTCTTATATTTGATTACCAAATGAAATTGATGTAAGAAACACATCCCCCTAAAATGTCATGACTGTTGTAGCTTGTTCTGTGACTACAAATACTATAATGATTGATGATTTGTATGAATTATTGTCTCCTTTTCCATTAAGTAATGCTTCCATTTATTTACACTTTGTACCAAAGAATACAATTCCTTATCATATGTTGGATAGTTAATCACATCCTGAGTAAAAGCCTCATAATGACAACATATAAGTTTACCTCATTGCATCAATACTACTCCCATGGAATATCCACTTGCATCGGTTTGAATCCCAAATGGGTGTTGTAGATTTGGCAAATCCAAAACATGTGCGGTGCTTATTTTTTCCTTCAATGTCTCGAAGGATTTATGTTTCTTTATTCCCCATTGAAAGACTTGTTTAACACTTGTTAATGCATGCAAAGAAGATGGTATAAAATAAAAAATTAATAATGAATTTCCTCCAGTACTATACTGCTCCTTAGAAGCACCTGACTTCTGTGGTAGTAGCTGGCCTAGGCCATTTCACAATGACTTCTACTTTTGCAGGATCTATCTTTAGCTTACCATTCCCTACAATGTAACCCAAATATACCAGAGAAGTTTTTCCAAACTCACATTTAGACATTTTTACATACAATTTCTCCTTCTTCAAGAGTTCAAAGACTTTCTTGACATGCATTATATGATCTTCCCATCTCCGAATAAAGATCAATATATCATATAAGTAGAAAATAAAAAAATTCTCTATGTAAGGCCTGAAAACATTGTTCATTTCCCTCATAAGTGTCGCAGGTGCATTGCATAACCCAAATGTCATCATTAACCATTCAAATAACCCCTTCTTTGTCTTAAAAGAAGTTTTCTATATGTCATTTTCTGCAATTTTGATCTGATGGTAACCACTTCTCAAGTCCAACTTAGTGAAATACAAATCATTCTTTAATTGATCCAAAAATTCATCAATTCTAGGAAGAGGAAAATGATTATTTACCGTAATATTTTTCATGGATCAAAATTCAATACACATCCTCCATGTGCCATCTTTCTTTGGAACTAATACAATAGGAGATCCACATGGAGAGGATATTGGTCTAATGATTATTTTATCATGCAACTCCTGAACTTGCTTCTTTATCTCTGCATTCTTGATCATTGATGACCTGTACATAACAATGTTAGGAAGAGGAATATCCTGTTGCAAATAAATTTCATGTTCAACCTCCCTCTTAGTAGGAAACCTTGTAGGTTCCTGAAATAACTCATCATCATTAGATATGGTTTTGACCAACTCCTGTTTATGATTTGGATCACATCCTGATAAAGCATATGATGTATATTCTTCTTTTTGTTTCACTATCATGAGAACAAAATATTTACTTGTGCTCACGAGTCTCTTCATTTTCCCCGTGCTCACTAAAGAAACATTAGTTTTGATACAATGAGATTTGACAATAAATTCAACCCCTTCCTTGAAAAGATAATATTTGTTCTCTTTACGATAGAATATGACCTTCCTATAAAATAGATATGGACTACCCAATGTTAATATTATGGTAGCTGCGGGAGGTATTTACCTCCACGTGTGAACCTGGTGAGAATAGAAGACTCTGGAAAGCAATAGAAACCCTAATAAGTTGGCTAATAACCCTAGAAGTCTTGTCGTCTCAAGAAGATAATTTATATTAGGTTATTAGCCTCCAAGAGAAGAAGTCGACCAATAATAATAATAATATATTGAATAGACACATATCCAGAAGGAGAAGTCAGACCCAACAAATCTGACAGAACCAGTATAAATACAGGGCACGAGTTCTCATTTTGACATATCTCATAATCGTAGAGCAGTAATTGGTGCGCACTGCAGCTCCTAGTTTGGTGCGCACATGTGGAGGAGAGTTGCAGGTGCAACTGCTGCAGCTAGCAGTTTCAGTATTGGCTTGGACTATCTCTTGGCTAGGGTTTGGACTATTTGATCAACTATTGTTGGTATGCTATCCTTGGAGAAAGATGCACTACACCTTGTTTGGATATCTAGCCTAGGGTTTGCTTCCAGAGTAATTCTTAGTTAAGGTTAAGGTGCTCGGAGGGTGGCTTCGGCCTATGGTTGGGTGACGAGGGTATCCTCAATGGTAAAATGAGCACACATTCTTCTATATTCTAACAGGTTATGGGACCACCCCTCCTTCATTCAGTCTAAACGCTGGAAGGAAACATAGCCGCTAGGATATTGATCTCACTAAGGAACTGCCACTAGGGTTACCAGCAGAAGTAACTTCTAGGACACTGTCGCTAGGGTTACTAGCAGGAGCAGTTGCAAAAACCCTAATCCTCTTGTTGAGGCACCTTAAGTGAATGGATTGACCTAATATTCAGAAAAATCAATGCACCCTAGCCTAGCGCATCTCCTGGCACTCTCAGAAGGCCAAGACGTGAAATTTGGATTTTTGGTCAAATCTAGGGTTTGACCAAGTCAAGCAACCATGACAAGCTCTATGAAGTATGAGAACAAGTTAGATGGAGCCTCTAACTTTAGAGAATGGAAGACAAGGATTGACCTCATCCTTGCTAAGAATAAAGTGTTGGATATTGTGAAAGGAAAGATTGTGAAGCCAAAATTTGAAGAAGGAGAAGAGAAGGAACCACAGAACGTTACAGCTATGGAGAAGTTCAAGGATGTTGACATCAATGCCATGAGTATCATAGTGGATTCTATAAAAGACCACTTGATACCCTACATCTCCCATCTTGACTCATCAAATAATATGTACGATGCCCTAACAAATCTCTTCTCAGTAAGAAACATTGGACAAGTTATGAGTTTGAAGAATGAGCTCCGTAACATGAAGATGAATGATGATGACAACATAACATCATACTTTGTAAGGATCTCCCAGTTAAGACATCAACTGCAAGCTATTGAAGAGATCACTTCAGAGAATGAATTGGTGAACATAGTACTCAATGGTCTTCCCAAGACATGGGCTGCATTTGCCGCAAGTATGAACACAAGAAAGGAGTACCCGACATTTGAAGAACTTTGGACTTGTTGTGCTCAAGAAGAATCAAGGATCAATGCAAAAGAGAAACCCCAAAATAAGTACGATGATCAAGCCTTCACAACAAGATTCAAGAACTTCAGGAATAAAAGGAAGTTTGGTTCAAGGAGGAAGCCAAATCAAGAGAAAGACATTTCAAAAGTACAATGCTTCAACTGTCAAAAGTACGGTCACTACAAGAATCAGTGTCCCGAGCTAAAGAAAAGGAAAGAGAAACATGAAGCATCAATTGCCGAAGAAAAGGAACCTACAAAGAAGACTAATCAGGATGGAAGAGACTTCTTCTTCTAAAAAAAGGTAACAACACTCTTCTTATTCCTTTTACATATCTTGTTTGCATCGTCTCTGTACATATCTTGCATATCTATAATATGTTCCAAGAAGAACTATACCTATGTAAGAACAAACAACATGGAAATGGATATCATTATATAATACACATGAAAAGATGAGATACAAATCATGTGGAAGCTATTAAATCAATCATGAAGAAACTCAGTAGAAGCAAAGACAGAAAGAAGTCAGCAATTGAGGGGAAATTAGAAAAAGACTTATGACATTTTGTAGAAGACAATAAGATGGAAGCATGGACTCTGTTAGACAAGAGAGCCAATTATATAGTGTAGAAGACGATAAGGATGCATATGGAAGCATGGACTCTGTTAGACAGAGGGAGCCGATTATATGCACTCTTACATGAAGCAAGGGTTAGGAGGGAGCTAATCCTATGATCCATTGAAGATAATGATATATATATATATCCATGGTAGCAGCCATGAAAGATAATACGTGTTTAGTTCAACCACAGGAGAATACTTCTTCGAAGAGAAGCCTTAAAGTATTCCTAGTTGTCCATCCAGATCTGTGATCCTATGATGAAAGGAAGAAGTGGAATCTCTAGGGCATGGGATCTATAAGAAACTCCATGAACCCAAGAAGCTAAGGAAAAACATGAAGAAGAACATGAAGATTCCAAGAAAGAAAGAAAAGCCAGAACAACCAGTCATAATATTAAGAATCAAAAGATTACCAGCCTGATAAGAACTCAATAAAAGCAATCAAGCAGAAGAAGTGGAAGTCGCGATGAAGAACAGTGTATAGAAGACTCATAAATAAAAGCATTACAAGATCCAAAAACTATAGGTTCTCCCAGATGGAGGGATAAGACTATGATGATTACTTGTTCCAGTACATCAGACATATCACTACATGAGTCATTATATCATCCTCAACATCCATGAGTTGGAGTTCTACGTCATATGAATGAAAAGAATGTTCTCTAGAGAAATTGAATAAAGAGCATATGAAGAGAAATCTCAAGACCTTGAGGCATACCAGAAAGAGACTCCTTTACACAGATAGAAGAAGATAACTTGGTGAAGAACCTCCAGTGCACAACAGAAGCATGGTGAAGATTTCCTATAACATCAAGATGACTACTCCGTATTCCAAATCTCATGATGACAGCAGAAGTGCCACATGGACATGTTCCAGTTTTCCAACTATGATATACTCTATTGTTTAGATCTACATGAATCCTTCACAGTGTTCCAGACTAAAGTACATTTGAAATCAAGCATTACATTATCCATGATAAAGTCTAGAAAGGAGAAAATGATTCTCCAATACATATCTCAACATATAAGCAAATAAGCAGACATTTTGGTAAAGCTTCTATCCAAGATGAAAGAGTTTGCGTACTCAAGATGGAGCTCATGGAAACAAATTCCTTCTTATTGAAAAAGGAAGAAATGACTCTCCAAGTTAGGAGGGAGCACTGAAAACATTATTGAAGACATTCATCTTAAAATTTGAAAAATAGTCCATCTTAGAAAGATGCTTTCCTGTTCGGAAAGTGGATTGAGATTTCTAAAGGACAGTGACTTCCCATTGTGGTTAACATGGGAGGTAGTCTGATTGTTGATGTATCATAGACAACGACTTCCCATTGTGGTTAACATGGGGAGTGGTCTAGGGCAGTCTCTCTTCTTGAGGGTTACTCAAGAAGATAGGCCCGCCTTGCCGGACAATGATTTCTCATTGTGGTTAACATGAGGAATGGTATGTTTTGGAGGTTGATGCAGGACAATCTTTTCCTCTTGTAGTTAATGGAGGAAATGGTCTGGACAGTCATTCCTTAGGGTTTATACATTCTCTCCAGGGTGCACTTTGATTAGTGTAGGAGGAATGGCTCAAGGTGGGGAATGGTCCAGGACATACATTCCTTAGGGTTTATACATTCTCTCCAGGGGGAACTTTGATTAGTGTAGGAGGAATGGCCCAGGGTGAGGAATGGTCCAGACTCAAACATTCCTTAGGGTTTATACATTCTGTCCAGGGTGCACTTTGATTAATGTAGGAAGAATGGCCCAGGGTGAGGAATGGTCCATGCTCAAAAATCAGAAGCAATCCTTCTTCCTTGTTTGATAAGAATGGGGAAAATAGCCCATTGGTGATGAGGGCATATATTCTTTCAAATCTCACAAACGTGAGTGAAATATTGGCCCAGATGATTCAATTTATGTTTAACAATATTTTCTGTGCAGGATGGCATCGGATGATTGTTATGGAGACTACCTATCTCCAGACAGTAGAGATATAATACTGTGGTGGATATGTTCCACTGTTCGTGAGGCAGATATTCTTTCAGAGCTCACAGATGTGAGTGAAAGATTGGCCCAGATAATTCAGTCTATATC
>ML778367.1:837748-854932 GCA_009831015.1 Picea engelmannii | reverse complement strand
AGACAAATCAGTTTATATCATAACATTGTTTCTATGTAGGTTGCTATCAGATGTTTGTTATGAAGACTGTATGACAGTAGATGAGGACTACTGTGGTGGATATGTTCCACTGTTCGCAACCATACGTTGCTGATCAAGTACTTTTGTGTTTATTGGTGTGGTAGTGTACCACTAGATTTTAGTTATGTACTACTATGAATAGACACAGTTGTGTTCTATCCTTGTTCTAATTGCCTTGAAGACTATTAGCAGTTTATTGGAGATAATCATCATCCAGACACATGATGAACAGATATTTTCCAGACGAAAAACAGTGCAGACCATTTACTCTTCTTGTATCACTCTATGGTGAGAATGACTTATCCAGCATCATGTCTAATTACTCAGATGAAGTATGGTTTCGAGAGATGATGCAACTGATGGTGATGGTGATGCTCATGATCTAGTCATGAGATAGTCTAGACGAATATGTTGATGCTACCGGGTGAATGGTATGTTTTTATGCTCAAAGACCATTACTTGTAATACCTCCCTAGATAGGAGGGAGTGTTAATATTATGGTATCTTCAGGAGGTATTTACCTCCACGTGTGAACTTGACAAGAATAGAAGACTCCAGAAAGCAAGAGAAACCCTAATGAGTTGGCTAATAACCCTAGAAGTCTTGTCGGCTCAAGAAGATAATATATATTAGGTTATTAGCCTCCAAGAGAAGAAGTCAGCCATAAATAATAATAATATATTGAACATACACATATCCAGAAGGAGAAGTCATCCCCAACAAATCTGGAAGAACCAGTATAAATACAGGGCACCAGTTCTCATTTTGACATATCTCAGAATCACAGAGCAGCAACTGGTGCGCACTGCAGCTCCTAGTTTGGCGTGCATGTGTGGAGGAGAGCTACAGGTGCAACTACTACAGCTAGCAGTTTCAGTATTGGCTTGGACTATCTCTTGGCTAGGGTTTGGACTATCTGATCAACTATTCTTGGTGCGTTGTCCTTGGAGGAAGATGTGCTACACCTTGTTTGGCTATCTAGCCTAGGGTTTTCTTCCGGAGTAATTCTCAGTCAAGGTTAAGGTGCTTGGAGGGTGGCTTCGGCCTATGGTTGGGTGACGAGGGTATCATCAATGGTAAAACAAGAACACATTCTTCTATATTCTAACACCCAAGGCAATGTCACAAATGTCAATAGGCACAAAATCTAACTCAACCTTGTCAAAGAACTTACCTATAATTGCAAATATGATCTTACATTGTTTCCTCACCTACAACTTAGCATCTTCACACACCCAACCTAATGGATATGGATTTTTATGAGGTGTTGTCTTGAAACCTAACTTCTTAACAATTGCTTCAGATATTAAGTTAACTTGTTATCCAATGTGAAATAAAGTATCTACCTTTGTATGATTGACTATAACCTCGATATGAAAAACCACGTTTCTTTTTTTTGATCAGCAACACTTTCCAATTTGGTGGATTGAACTGAAGAATTAGAATTGATAGTAGATACACCTTTCTTCCTATTTCCATGATATTTGATTCATCTCCAGAATATGATCCTAGATCTTGTCGAGTTGATGCAACAGTCTTTTGCTTCCCTTTATCCTTGTACTTCTTCGGTCATAATTTTGGATGCAGCTTCCAACACTGTGATTCCTCATGTCCCTTTTTCTTACAGTGGGAACATGTAGGTATTCTTTCAAATTTATTTACTGTAGCTGAATTATTACTCTTCCATTTTCCTTTTGGTTTCTTTCTGAACTTGTATGGATTCTTATATTCAATTGCATGCTTACCCTTACTAGCCTCCGGATGTGTATCTTGTACAAACACTTTATCAATGTTAGTAGGGTTAAACATTAAAATAATGTGACACAGATATGAGTGCATGCCACCAATAAAATTTCAAAGAGCTTCTCGAGTATACAACAAAATCCCTAAGGACAGTGCCTTCCTATTGAATTCTTGTGTATAGCCTTGAATATTTTGGCCTTTACCTTGCCTTAGATGTTGCCATTCTATAAATTTTGTTTGCATATAAGCTAGCGGATAGAATTGTTTTCTTATGGCCAAGAAGATATTACTTTACCCTTTCCAACAAGATCAACTTGTGTCTTACTCTCCGACCATATTAAGGTTGTGCCACTCAGTCAAAGAGCAGTTAATTGTATCTTTGCAGTGTTTTCCATGATCTTTTGAACCTTGCAATATACTTCTATTTTCTTGATCCAATTGTCCAATTTCTCGACACTCAATTCTCCATCATAGGTTGGAAATTCGAACTTGACATCCAATTTTGATAAAGGCAGATTATGATCAGACTTCTTAGAGGGAATCTTTTTATGTGAATAATGTTTACTTCCCTTAGAAGAATACAATGATGAGGATGTTGGTGAGGAGGGTTTTGAAGGGCCACCTTCATCACCTCCTTCCTCTTTGACTGGTTCAACTTTATCTGATGTACCTTTCTCCTTGGCCTTCTCTTGACCATCGTACATTTATTCCACTGTGGATTTCATTAAACTAAAAGCCTCGAAGAAATTATCTTCGGAGTTGTAAGGACCCAATTTTCTCTGCGAAGTCATTTCTCTTTGACGAGTAAAACTTCTTGAACCAATATCATGATTGTAACTTGCAAGTTTGCCTTCTCCTCACTTGGATTTGGACCTTGTAAGCATTCACTCGCAAACACTTGTCAGACCTGCTCTGATACCAACTTGATCCAAAAATCCTTAGATGATTATTAATATTTAAAACATAATAACATCTACTTGATCTTCGAAATAAAAATGATCGCTTGACTGTTTGCAATTTACATGTGAATTAACTTATCTATGCAAACACACTTTAAGGATGAATAACTTGCAAATAACTGAGCATAAATAGAAAAACAACATTGAAATCACATACACAAATTTGATAACGGATTTCACCCAATTTGGGCTATGTCTTCGGGTCCACTTCCAATAGAGACCTCTTTATTAATGCTCAAATGATTGTGTTTTACAATGACCTTTTTAGATGTTGCTCAAACTCAGAAACAAGGTACACCATTGAATTCCTTGCGAAATTTCGATAAAAATGAGTATAAAGATCACAAAATTTCATGTCGGAACCATGTGGCACACATTACGGTGCAACCTCCAAGTCTAATTACCCTCAGGAAAAAACTTCGAGACACCGTACTGCATCTATGTTTTCTTGGCCTCAGTCTATGCACCATTAAATAGGGTGCAAGCACCCTTAACCTCATGTCCACAAACTTAGGTAGGCATTAAGTATTATTTAGTGGGCATGCCTTAACAAGAGGCGCCTTTGGTGCAATGGTTAAGGCATGACATTATATTGGGGGATGTCATAGGTTCAAACCTTTGCAATCCCCTCCTTTGTTAGTGCTTTGTTATAACGTATGGTATATATATGATTTGTTTGTTATGGTTTATAACCAAAGTTTTTAATAACCCCTTCATGCGAACATAGGTGTGGTCATATTACAATACATATAACCTCATACAATGGGTCGAGGGCTATGCCCTCGGCCCTTTTAACCACCAGATAAACCTTTTACCAAGGTTAAATATTATTGCTAACACGTATGGTTAAGAAAAAATGTGGTGGTGTGATGGTACAAGGACTTGGATAAAGTATTGGGAGGTCACGGGGTCGATCCTTCATAATCCCATAATTTTTTTGATAACCATTAACCATAATAGGTTAATGAGGGACTGCCATGTGGCAGGCTCTTATTGGCTCCCTTGTACCACGTGTCAAAGCATGATTTGTGCCAACTCTATGTACGAATTGCCAAGTCACCTACATGCCACATGTCACCATATGAGGTATCCACGTCAGCATTGTAAGACCTGTATGGTCATGCCACGTGTCACCTTAAAGTGGTGACACGTGTCACCTTGACACTGTTGACTTTTTTCTTTTTTCTTTGTTTGACCTGAACTTTGACCATCCATAACTTTTGCATACAAACTCCATTTGAGGCATGTTTTGCGTCGTTGGAAAGCCATCACCGAGCTCTATGCATTTATGTCATTTTTCAAGAGAATTTGAGACGATCAAATTTTGATCATTCCTAAACCTTTTTGGACCTCTGTGAGAATTCCAGATCCTCCTGGACTTCTATGAGAATTCTTGGATCCTTTTGGATTAGGTAGAACCTTGACCATCCGAATATACAAATATCTAGGATTTATTAAAAAATAAATTTTAGAAATCGTAAAGTGCTAAATAATCGGATGTCAAACCTTGACATGATGGAATACTTAACCCTAAAGTGGCAACAAGTGAATTCCACTTAATAAGGACACATCATTTTGACGTGGATGCCACATACTATGAGCCCTATATCATGTCAAATTTTGGAACCAATAAGGAGTTTCTAAGTGGAGGGTGACACGTAGAAAGGACAAGTGTCCTCCCACGGTGAAGCCAAGACAATGGGTAAAGGCTATCTGTCAAACATCTTTGAGGCCATTATTTATTTTCACCATTGGATTGAATATCCCTCAATCGTCAGATAAATCAGACCCAAGAGACCTTGTTAAAGGTTGTGTAGTTGTAAATCATGCTAGTGATTTGGGTAATTGATTTGTGTGATTCATAGTCGTTTGATCTAACGAACATGCAAGTTGTATACGGGGGGCATGAGGACATGGAAATGGGACCCACCCATTTCACAACCAATAATTTATTGAGAGGTGGAGACCTATCATTTGACACACATCAGTGAAGGCAAGATAATAAGATATTTCTAGGTGGTAGTCGAGTACAAGTGGGACCTACATAAAGGATTATCTGGAGATATGGAAATCCAAGTTTTATTGTTAATGAAATTTCATAAAAGTCTCGATGTCAAATGGAGAGGAACCCTATGGGAATAACCAGGATATCCAAAAATCCTTGGATTTCAATAAATGGGACTTTTAGAAATTTCCATATTTTGAATATTGGATATCTAGAGGTTTGGAGATTGTTGGATGGCTTGATATCTCAAGGTGTAAAAAACCAAAATATTTAGGATTTTGAGAAATGAAATAATGCAACGGAAAAAGAGGGGTCCACATCATCTACTACGTCTAAGGTGGGTCCACTTGGATACCCATTGAATTGATTATTTCATATGGTGGAAGACAATCCATGCCACGTGGACATGATGACATCATCATGGGGATAAATGATGAAAATTTCAAAGGGGCTTAACTTTTTTCCCAAAAATCATAATTGAGCTTAGATATAGTCTTTGGAATCTATTAAGGAGAATAATTGTCTTATGAGCTCAGATATGTGTTTATAATTACCCTTAAGAAAGGTAGTTAGAGGAAAGTTTGACATTTTTTTACACCACACTAGCCTGACGAAGGTTTAGGGGCTTGGGTATGTTACAAAGTGGTATCAGAGAAGATTTCAAACTCTAGGCTTGAATGGGCCAAAGGTATACCATAGATACATGATCATTCAAGCCTAGTTTGAAACATCGAGCCTAAAATTTCAAAGAAAAGAACAAAAGCAGGGGTTCTAGAACAAGCTTAAGGCAGTAACATTGTATGGCCTATGAACTTGAAACTGAATAGTGAGGAAAACCCTTAGGTGTTGTATAAATTCAAGAAATGAATGAACTTGTTTAAAAATTGTAATGTTTCCTATAATCCTGGGTTGACATAGCCTCTTACAAATTGTGATTATTTCTTACGTAAAGGCTATAGCCATATAAATAACTCCCTGGGATTAAGGAAATCGTTGAGCTTTACTTTGGTTAGTTAGTTCATTTAACATGGTAATGGAGGAGACCTATTGTTGTATATCCATTTAGATGAGAGTCGATAGATTTTGTGACGAGGAGGGATAAATGAGCCCAGGATTTGTGAAAAGGGTCACAGTTTGGGAAACATAGGTGACAAGTATTTGCTAAGAGATTTGGAATAGGATTACAATGTGTAAATTTATGCAATATGCAGAAAAGTGCAGTTGAGGTTCAATAACTGACACACTTAGGAGGTTGACTGATGAAGAGTATGGATAAGAAATGTTTCCTTGAGAATGAGAGGAAAAATATTAACTCACCTCCTTATATTTGATTCTTTCTTAACCTTGAAAAAATTCGTTAAAGTTGTTGATTAAGAGCATGAAAATCTAGAATACATATGCATTAATAAGCATGAGCATAGTAAAATTATAGGTGCATGTAGATATGCTGCACATGCTTATGATAATGATGAGAATACATATAACATGCACATAGAGTTAGTAACAAGTGTGATAATATGAATTATGTTGATGAATAATCGTGATTGATGGTGATTAGTGACTAGGAAGGATTAACAACATGGATAAAGATGTTGGGGATGATGTATATAGCCTTGTGAAGGTAAGGCAAGGATCAATGAGGTGTTGATATTGTAATACCCCTAGGTCGGACCCCAACTGTAAATGTAAATACAAATGTACTTAAGCTGGTGAGATGTTTGATATAATTTTGCATGCACCTTCCATGGTATAGTGCACACATGTACTGCACACTAAAATGATGAAGTTTTCACATTCAAGGATAATGTGCGCAACAAACTTAAGTGCACACAATTTTGAGGCCAGAGAGCCTTTGTGAATATGTTGTGTTTTGAGGCTGGTGAGTCGGGATGCATAAAGGACAACATATCTGTAATGTAAATGTAAATGTAATCACAAAAAAAAATTAATGAAAAACGCATCACTGCGGTAGACCAACCATGTAAAAGAGTATGGGGGACTAAAATCCACTAGTTAGGGAAAGGGGGGTAAAATTTAAGGATAAGGGGATAATCTAGGGAGATTATGCCAAAAAGGAATATTATATTAATATTCCTTAAAGTAGAAAGTATGGATAATTATTTTATCCTAAGTTCTAGGGATGCGAACAAGTGGACCAAAGTAGTTCTCAACATGAAAAGTGTCAAGTTGGGAACATGCATACATATATTTTTGACTTAGTTAATTTTCCCATCATTCCATCATCATTCACTCACTCATTCGACTGTCCTCCGTACCTTCCTGTCACGGTACCTGTACCTGGTTATCTTAGGATTTGGACTGAAGAAGTGGGTTGTTAGTCCCTTGGGATATTGAAGAGGCGTGTTTTCAATCCCGTGAGCAATTCTCTCTAGGTGAGAGAATTGTTGGGAATTGATTTCCCAAAGGTGCCAAACTACAACTATAGGGCTCCGAGACTTCATTTATGTCTTGTTGTTGAAGCCCAAGAAAGGAAGTGGGGCAGCCAAGGGATTGTTGAGCAGAGAAGGGGAACATTTCCTGGGGTGGGACAGGCATGTGGGGAATGAGGTACTGTAGGATGTTAGTTCGAGTTGGCACCTGTGACAGAGTTTTTTCTATTGTCTGAGATACATCAACCTGGTTAGGAATTCCTTTACATGGGTGGAGTTTAGTCCCAAATCGGGGGTGATCCATTGTTGAGCTTTTTGAGCAGTGTGGTCTAAGGCTGGGAGGAACGTGGAAGTTCTGCACGCAGTTGGTGATATTTTTTCCAAGATAAGTGTCAATTGTGTGTTAAATTACATGCTACATTATTATTTATGTGTTTATTTTTATGGGTTTTTCCTCTATGTGTTGCATGTGTATTTTTATTATTATTCGATATGAATCTGTGCGTTTGCAGAGTTTTTGTATGTTTTAATTTTGTATACAGTTCAAAATTTTTATGTGGCATAGCCCAGTTGGATGTTGGGGATTATACAATATGGTATCAAAACTCTAGTTTTCAACACCGAACCTCAATGGTACGAGCAAGTTGAATTGAAGTGAAATTTCAAAGAGAATTCATTTCGAAGTAGCAAAATTTCAAGTTACCATGCGTCCATGGTAAAAATCAGAAGCAATTGCGTGGAATTGGGAAAAATCCCCAATTTTTGTTGTTAAATTCATGGGAAATTTGAGAAATTTGGCCAAGTGGTGAGATATTCTTAATTTAATATATGTTCTAGCAAATTCAAACTTGGAATTGGTCGAATTTCAAGTTACAAGGAAGCCTTGATAGATGGAGCGATATTAGTTGATTAAAATTCTCAAATCGTGAATTGAGTTGGGAAAAATTCGTTCCAGGAATGTCAACCATCAACACTTTGTTATTGTAGAGGTTGAATTAGTATCATAGGAGTGAAATTGAACAAATTTCATAGTTGCAAAATGTCCATGGTGAAAATTGGGAAACGTTTGGCAAAAGCCCCAATTTCTACAGTGGAATTCATGAGGAATTGAAGCGCAAAAAAATGAAGTTGCACAGGTGTGCGCACTAAAAATGTGTGATGCACAGTGAAAAGATTGTGATGTGTGGAAAATAAGGGTACATGGTTGTGCGTGCTAAAATTTGGTGCTGCGGAGTACAAGTTGGGATGCGTGGAAAAATATTGGTGTGCACGTGTGTGCATTTAAATTTTGTGTTGCATAGTGCAAAGTTGGTAATGCACAAAAAATAATGGTGCACGAATGTGTGCACTTAAATTTGGCATTGCACGGTGTAGAGTTGGTAATGATCGAAAAATAATGGTGCACGGGTGTGCGCACTCATATTTTTCGCTGCACAGATTCTTTGTTGAAGAATCATACCTGGAACTTAGTTCCCCAACCACAAGGAAAGAACTTTGTGAAGTGTCAATGGGTCTACCAGAACAAATTTACCTTTGAATATGTTGTTGAGAGACATAAATCATGCCTAGTTGCAAAGGGAATCTCTCATCAAGAAGGAATAGACTACACTAAAACCTTTTCCCTTGTCACAAAGATGAACTCTGTTTGACTGATTCTTTCCCTTGCTACTCGTTTTGGATGGAAAATCCATCAGATGGATGTGAAGAGCACCTTTCTTCATGGAGACCTATCTGAAGAAATTTTCATGGAACAACCACATGGTTTTGTGATGGATTCAAATTTGGTTTGTTGACTCAAGAAGTCGCTTTATGGTTTGAAGCAGGCTTCCCGAGCTTGGTATGCTAAGATTGATAGTTTCCTTCTTCGACTTGTTTTCAAATGTTGTGAATCTTATCAAAGATTGTATGTACTCCATACCAATAGAGACACCTTGATTGTTGTTGTATATGTATATGACTTACTCATTACTGGAAATAATAATGATCTCATCCTTAGTTTGAAGAAACAACTCGTTGAATCCTTTGACATGATAGATCTTGGTACTCTGCAATATTTTTTGGGTCTTCAAGTATTACCACTTTGTGATGGATTTTTCATTTCTCAGTCTAAATATGTGATGGATTTGTTGAAATGTTTTAATATGGTTTATTGAAATACTTTTTCTATTCCTTTTCAGTCTGGAGTCAAGCTTACCAAAACCTGTCAAACACCTGCAGTCGATGCTACTCTTTATCGACAATTGGTCGACAATCTTATTTATCTTACTCATATTTGACCTGGCATTTCCTTTATTATTAGTGTGGTTTCTCACTTTATGCAAGACCCTAAATAAAGCCACTGGAAATAATTCAAATGAATTGTTCACTATCTCAAGGGTACCACTCATTTTGGTATCAAGTATTGTCGTAGTTCAGATTTGTTGGTCATCTTCACCGACTCCAACTGGGTTGGTGATAGTGATGATCAGAAGTCCACTGCTAGATATGTGTTTCACTATAGCACTGGACCATTGGTGTGATCATGCAAGAAACATAAGGTAGTCTCTTTATCAACTACAAAAGCAGAGTATCGCGACATCATTCAAACCGGTACTGAAGCAGTATGGATTCACCAAATCTTGGGAGAACTTATCCTTCTTGTTCAAACCTCGACTACAATATACTATGATAAACATAGTGTTATATAGGTTGTTGACAATCATGTTTCCCACAGTAATATGAAGCATGTTGAGATCCATGCTCACTATTTGAGGCATTTGGTTCAAAAGAAAATTGTATCTCTTGAGAATTATATAATAGATGATTAGGTTATCATTATCTTCACCAAACCTTTAGATGAATCCATATTTATCAATATTTGCACGAGGATTGGGCTTCAGGAAGCTACAATGTGTCATAATGACACAATTTCATCTCATGAATCTATAGATACATATGTTGATGGGAAGGTGTTGGAACATCAAGCATTGATGCTTCATCACACATCGCTTGGGTTCAATCAGTTGATAGGTTGACCTACATTTGGATATAGTCGATCAGGAAATCGACTAGTACACTAAACAAGTCTATTGAGTAATCGACGTGCATGTCGATCTGACAGTCTACCAGTAGTTGAGTATAGTAGGGTAGTGGATCGACCATCCCAACAATCGACTATGATTTGGACACATAGGAAATTAGGTCAAGCATCCTTGTCGAGAAGACTCAACAATGTGGATTTGACAAAGTCAACTCTAATAGTCGACAATTACATGTGGACAAGATCTTCTGGATTCTATGGAAATTTGTTAGATATTGAGGCTATAAAAAATAGACCCCTTGGGTCATTATCATCATGGGTATTGTGAAATAGATCATGTGGATCAAGATGTGCAACATGCACTATGATGTTCTCATCAGAATGTGCCTTGTTTAAGTGTTGTAATGGTGTCTTTAGACCCTTTATCTTCAAAAAAATTTGTTCCTCTTTGATTATTTGTAGTTCTCTATTTTATATTTCATGACGTATTCCACCCTATTCCCCAACATGTTTCACCTCACAAGCACACAGTCTTCAAAATTTTCAAAGAAAAAGGTCTTCATTCTTTCAATGGAGTCACCAAGATGAGAATAAATCTTCAAGAATGCACCCTCATCCAAAGTTGTAGTTGGTCTCTAGATGTCTTCCAAGAAATAGACATTATCCCTGGAAATGGCACCAAAATGTTATCACACAAATCCACACTTCTTGAGATAAAGTCCTAAAGATCAAGTGATCCTTTTGTATAACTAAGAGGGGACCATTGTCGCCTCACCAAACCTCTTCTACACTTTAGGTTGTCTCTCCTCTGGCTCAAGGTTCTTCCCTAAGATAATATTGTTGGGGTTTTGGGAAATGAGTTAAAAAAGTGATATGAAGAGTAAATCCAACAAAAACGTTTTTTGAAAGTATTAGGAGAATAAAGTTGATGGAAGGAATGGAGATTAGTGTCTTTCCATTTTCCATATGGAGTTAACTAAGGCTCCTCTTTTATAAGTTACAAGTGAAACTAAAATGATAGATAAGGTTGATCACTTCAAACCTACCAAATCATCCTAGTATCCCAACAAGTTTCAAGATGATCAAGGGGGAGATTCTCCATCAGTAATCCTCCTATGGATTTGATAAAGGGACCCATCGAGAAAAGAGAAAGAGGGTGCACCACCAACACTAGAGAAGTAACTCCACACTTGCAACCATTCCAAATAAAATACCATAAGGATTTAAAGAGACCACTTACTCATCAAACTGATTCAAAATACCATAGATCCATGAACATCCATCAATTGCAAACCATCACAAGAAAAACTCTTCAAGAGAGCATTGTAGCTAGCCATCCATAGCATGCAAGAAATTGACAAAACATTTCCTCCAAAGAGTCTCTAAAAGATTTTAAATTAATCTCTAATGGATTTATTACCCAATCCAACCATGAGTATAAACGAGGAAGGAAATCTCCTTTTATAGAATGGTGCTCACCTTCCTTTCTAAAAAAATAATATTATCTCATGAAAAATCATTAGATCTAGACTATGTAGAAGTAAAATAAAATTTTATCCAACTATTAAGTATCCAATACAATAAACATGGAGTGGTCAAGCCACATGTACAACAATCCAAGTGAAACAACTGCAAGTAAGAGGGACATCTCCATAATAGAGGGAAGAAAGTGAGTCAACATGCAACGTCTAGCCTCCAAATACCCCCCAAGTGTGAATATGCTCAATAATCTCCATCGACCATGCAAGTAAGCCTTGATAGGATTTCTCCAAAGTGGATGTTGTGGCCTCCAAAGTGAACATTCTTCTAAAATATGAGTGAAACCCTCAAGAAGGGGGGAGACCCCTCAAAAATAGCTACAAAAAAGTCATTGTGATGTCTCCAAGGTGGAGAAATTCCCCTCAAATCATGCCAACGTCCTCCTCAAGTCAAAGGGTGGTATAACAACCTTACATGTGGATGCCCCATGTCAAGATGTGAAACAAGCCTCAAAATATGTGAACAAGGCGAGGACTTCAAAATAAAGGATGTGACATGACATGAGAGGTCTCAATCCATGAAAATATACCAAATCTATTTTTACACATGCCTTCGGAACCATGAACTACCTAGAGAAACATGAAGATGCCTTGGCAACTGTAAACTACCTTGGGGACTATGAAAATGCCAAAAAAATATGAATGAAGCCTCTGTCATGTTCACACCCTAGGGTGCTCCAATAAGTGGACCATACATCATCAAGTGCCATATCACATGATATACCCAAAATCTCATAAAAAACCTCCATCTCATGAATATCCATGAAACCAAAAAACTACCCCAAGTGCCCAAAGCTCATAAAAATGCAAGGGGTAGTGAAAAAAATCATTAAGATTACCCCTATGCAAAATAAGAGGTAACAATATAGAAAATGCATAATCCAATTGTTAATCCAATGTAAAATGTAGGAAAAAATGCTAAGTACAAAAGCAAACTAAGGTAAATAGAAAAATAATTAAATTGTGAATTTAATCATAAACTCAATAGACTATAAGTGTATGACAACTAATCATAATCGGTTGATAAATCATGCATATGTACAACAACTAAAAAAGCAAAATGAAGACTCAAAATTGCTTGTAACTAAGCAATAAAACTAAGGAAGACAAATAATATGTATAGAGAAAGACAAGTGCGAGTATGCCCAAGAAATAATTGTACATGAATAAATATCTTTGTATAGCCAATAGTAAACCAAACAGTTCTAACAAATATCGGTTTCGCTTCATGTAAATCGGATGTATCAAATACCATATAATGTTCATAACAATTTAAAGTCGAGCATAATGAATCCCTGGAGAGCATGAAGCCTTTGGTAATTCCACACTCAAATTGTATGAATTTTATCCATGATCATGGCAGTGTTAGTCATAGAAACATTATAGAGAAATGCATGAAAAAAATAAATAGAAATTACCTCTAGAGGGAAGCACCTCTACTTTCAGCCTAGTGTTGGACCTTATATTGTAGCATGTCTACCATTTCTAACGCTATTAGGATATTACAACCATGTAAATTCCCATTGCAATCATAGAAATTAGTACCCACTCAAGAACACCATTCTCAAAAGGTCAAAATTATTCAATAATAATGTTAGAACAAGAATTTATCTTCTTTTTTTAATATATAATTATATTTGGAACTCCTTCATCTCGGTTATCCATATCATAACTAATGCAAGTAGCAATACCAACCATATATTGGCCATAATAAATGCCTTTAAAGTGCATGCATGAAATACCTAAGATTAAGCGGTGAGGGTATTTGTATCTGATAAAGAGTGGGTATAAAAAGAAGGAGCAAGAGTAACAAGGTGACAATATGGGAGAGTAATTTTCTATCAAGTAGGTTTTGACATGTTAAGCAATTTTTGACTTGGCACTTAACACAATAGTCATGCTAAAGGCTTGTCATATGTCAAACAAACCTATCCTTTTACTTTAATTTTATACACGGCTTAACATTAGAATCTAGGCCAAATTAATTTAAAAGATATGAACTTGAACCATTGTAATAGCTCTAGCATAGTCTGGACACTAGTATCATATGCATCTATGTGGCATCTACAACCCCCTTTGCACACATAACAAAACAAGAGTGTATACATCCTTCTAGAAAAGAGTGCGAGCAAATAGCTATACAAAGTCAATAATAGAGGGTAAGCCTACATGGCTATAGAATACTTCATGGGATGGAAAATATCTCATAATGAAATTGTGTTCAATGTATAGATACACAAGGAGTCAATCAACTATGCATAAGGATAATACTGTGCATGCACCAACAAAACTCTTCTATATTTCTTATGCATAAAACACTTGTTGATAATAGAGGGATATCACACCCAACCAATATATCAAATGACTTGAACTAGGGTATGTTTCATAAAACAAACAACAATAATGAAAGGAGCAATATCTACTATCAACCAAACCCTGCAAATTATTTTAATGATATGGATAATGCACACCTCATCTGGTCATGGATTGCACTTGAGGCCATCAAGGGAAAATGTTTCCATGATAAAACTCATAATAATAAGCACAAGAATCATGTGGATTCCATGCAATTTTTGGGCATATGGCCTTCCAAACCACTGCATCACCATAACCAATAATCATCCACTCATATGAAAAAATTTCAAACAATTACAGGTTAAGGCTAGGTCAATAATCAAGAAAGAATTCAAATTGAAAGAGGGGTTTGGGGTATTTCATTTCTCTTAATCGACAATAGACAAAGTCAAGGGTTTGACTGAGTTGCAACCCAAAAACAAGCTAAGGAAAATTCACATAGAGAATGCATAAGTATGAGACCTTGGGTTGAAGGATTTAGTTGATGGACTATAAACAATCGAAGGAACATAGGCATATAAGCATTGAACTCGAACTTGAATGCATGCAATAGGTCAAGCAAAGCTTAGCTTATTCATGCACTGTATATCTCAACTAATAGCAAATAGAGATATGAATAATGGGTTGAAACCACAAAAGGAAAATGGGTTGGATTTAGGAGGATGAAAGACACATAGAAAGCACCCATTACCACTCTCACTTAGTCATGTAAACAAGTAGACAATGAAGCAGATCAAATGGCTACTAGGCCTACCTTATTTCCATCATGACCATGCTACTTAGGCTACTTCATTTTCATTGTTTCCAAGCCCGAAATCCACCAATGTTGCATCCAAACTTCTTCCCAAACCACACTATGTATGCTTAAGGTTTGTCACTAAGTTTGGCCCTCTCCCTTGGGAATTAAACAGTCAAAATTGAGTAGAGGAGATATGGTATTGAGGATATAACCAAGGATCCCAAGATTTCAAGAAAAGGGACAATCCAAGTACTCTTCAATCTAAACATGAAGAGACCAAACATACACAATTCTCGACCTAAGTGAAATAGTTGTAGTGCTAAAACTCAATAGAGGGATGGTCGAAATGCTAAAGGAAAATTACAAATATGGAGTAGGAAAAATGTAATTTAAAACCCCTTAATAAAACTCATACGTTGGATCAAATCATATGGATAAGAATACAATATACCACATGCATGTGCCTACCTTAATAACTCAATTTCGAATACTCTATATGGGATGGCCATGTGGCACCATAAACACCAAGTATCAACTATATCAAATCCAAAGACAATCAATAGGTTGGCAAGTAAAACTAATATTTGTAACCTTTGTTTACAATTCCTATGCTTTGCATGGTAACTTTAAATGTGTTTACCTCGTGTGCAATATATACCAAGGTTTTGGTATCGTCAAAACCTAGTTTCAACCTTATAACTTTTATTTTATTTATTTATTTATTGCAACTTAGGCATAAGCATAATTAAAAATACTAGCACAAAACATGTTTGAATTAGATCTTGATTCCACCTCCATGAATTCAATTAGTTTTTGAACTAACATTGTTTTCACTCACCGTGCTTGTTTTGTTTGCAGTTACCCTAGTATAAATTAAGACAATAAAAAATATGAGTCATATTAACCATGTCAACCACATATATTATTGAATTCATCACAAAATATGTTGCTTGCAGAAAATTGTGATAACATGTAATAAGACTATATACAATATGTAACCATGTACAAACATATAATGGTAATGAACTTCTATACACATTTACTTATTTCCACCAATCTATTGCAGTCACAGACCCAATCACAAGCATGTAGTACCTCCATAATCAATATAAATACATCAACAATGTTGTAGAATAAACCATAGATCACAACTCATCAATGAATGTGCAAGATACCAGATATATAAAGTATGCAGAACAGAAATGAAATGCTAGAAATAACAGAATAACAGTAAAATATCCAGCATAATCTTCACAATACATAGAAATAATATATGAAATAGAAACAGAAATAACACTTTGATTTAGATAGCAATGTTCACAGGCCTCTTCGAGGGGGCAACCTCCAGTCGAGCAGCGCTCTGTTACAATAATCTCCAAGATAGGGTTTTCATACCCTCGACCCTTATTTATACTAAATGTGTCTATTAAGAGAAGCATATAGAGGAAGATCCTTCTAGAAGCAGAAGCTTCTATTAGGTCTTCTTACATCCGCCTTATTATATTTTATTGAAAGGTCTTATTAATATTGACCTTTATTACATCCGAATACATTGATCTACCTATGTGCGGGTTAGGACCTTAAAATGTCCGCCCCCTTAAAAACAACCTTGTCCTCAAGGCTTGAGATGTGGAAACTGCTGCAGAATGGTAGTTGGTTCCCAAGTGGCATATGCTGGAGTCATATCTTTCCACTGTACTAGCACTTCCTTGATGGTTCTCTGACGCAGGCGACGCTCCCGTTGGTCCAAAACTGCTTCTGGTTGTAGCCAAATGGATCCTTCTTCAGCGAATTCGGGAAGGTTGGTTTGAATTTGGCACCTCGTTCCAATCACCTTCTTCAAGCATGAAACATGAAAAACAGGATGTAGTTTCGACTGACTGGGAAGAGCTAACTGATATGCAACTTGTCCCACACGCTTGAGAACTGTGTAAGGGCCATAAAATTTGGGTGCTAGCTTCTGACACTGCTCGGCCTTGAGGGAAGTTTGCTTATATGGTTGCAGTCTCAGAAACACTTGATCTCCTTCGACAAATTGATGTTCAGAGCGACCTTGATCTTCTTGCTGCTTCATTCTATTCTGGGCCATGACCAATTTCTCTTTAAGGGTACGAAGGATATCCTCTCGGACTGTAAGTGTTTGGTCAACCACCTGGACCTTCGAGGTACCCAGTAAGTATGAGAGAACTGATGGTGGCTTCTGTCCATACACTGCTTCAAAAGGAGTCATGCAAGTGGCTGTATGGTATGTAGTGTTGTACCACCATTCGGTGAGGGGTAACCATTGAGCCCACTGGTGTTGTTTTTCAGAGGCAAAGCACCTCAGATATGTTTCCAAACACTTGTTGACGACTTCCGTTTGACCATCTGTCTGGG
>ML778367.1:799467-832062 GCA_009831015.1 Picea engelmannii | reverse complement strand
GAAGATCCTTCTAGAAGCGAAAGCTTCTATTAGGTCTTCTTACATCCGCCTTATTATATTTTATTGAAAGGTCTTATTAATATTGACCTTTATTACATCCGAATACATTGATCTACCTATGTGCGGGTTAGGACCTTAACATAATGAAGTAGACATAAATGGGATATCAATCAACAACATGTTCTAGTGTGTTCACCATAGTGTGCACTATAAGGATACCCTATAGTTCCTAGCAAGAGTTCTAGGCTAATTGATCATAAGCAAATAGGGTGAGATTAGTTCAAGTATTTAGGGTTCTGGAAGCAAGTAAAATTTTTGATAGGTAGCTTCATTCTTATACTTTGCAATCATTCCAATGTTGACCATTTTTAAGATAAACAATTTACAAATCATAAGTTTTATTATTTTCCTTTTTGTCTAAACCTTTGTAGGTAAAGTAGCTAAGTGCTTTAGGTCACTAACTAGTAAATCATGTGCCCAACCTTTGTAAATAATCTTTTAGACTCAGATATGTGGAAAATATATTCTTCTAATTTTCTACAATCTCTATAAATATCATGGGGCATGTAGGTATTTTAACCAAAGATTCATTATGGCATTACTTAGAATCCCAAATTACCATTGGCCTTCTGGAAATAAAATCACTATTGCATTATAACACTATGTCCCAATATATCCTAATCCTAAAAGATAAGGAAATCACAAATTTGCACATTTTCATGACTCAAGCATTAAGAATTAAGAGATATCAATGATTTTGGAATAACTTTAGTGCCAATTAATTTCCAACCATAGTGTCAAAATGTTGAAAGGATCCTAAAGCCAAGTGCAATGGATGATCTAATTTAGTGAATATTTTAATGGATAGAAATAATAGAATCATAACCATATATCAAAAGGATAATGATAGAATTTTTTAATCATAATTCTATGACTCACTGGATGTGAAAGAAGAAGAATAAGTAATTTTGATAGTTGAATATTTTGCATCAACTACCCTTGAGGATCTAGAGGAGGATAAAATGTTGCAAAAAAAGGTCTAAAATATTTGAGGAGGGTAGACTAAACTATGGAATATTGGACTCAAAAGGAAATAACCAAAGAAAAAAAATGGTATGATAGAAAGAAAGCCTAAGAATATCTAGCTCATCTCTTATTGGTAGCTTTTAGGGACCAAAAGCCTCACATTTGGGAGGTGTGATCAAGAATGGATGATTGACAAAGTCAAAATGGATTGTCTTGGAAGATTGAATATTTTTTTACAAGGGTCAAATACTAATGCATAAAATCCATAGAGTCGACTTGCCAAGGAAGTAAAGTTGACTTGGTGGGTTAAAGTATATATCGAACAAGGATAGATGATCATATAGATGAAGGATAACTCTCAAAAATCATTCAATAAAAACAATGTGGAAGGATAGTTGATTATCATATCACAACCATGGGTTCATGAGGGCAATCGGGAATGATTCTAAGTAAACTACTCCTATGAGGACTAATTGGTGACTTAAGAAAACTTGGAGGAGGTTAAGCCACATGATGAATGTGTGAAGGAGGTGATAAATAATTTTATGTGGTTGTTGAGTCACCATAGATTGTTTGACTACATAAGGGAAATTGAAGTGTGCATTGTTAGCACTATGTAAATTGCTTGGTTGAGGAGGCAACTCACAAAGGTAACCACAAAACCACTTTAGAACTGAAAAATAGCCTTTTCAGTTCGAGTGGGATCTCTCTTGTCACTTGGCCTCTAAAAGATGGATTTTCTTTGAGGATCAGTGGCTAGGTTTTTTGAATAGGTGAAGGGGTTTTTTAAGGTTTGTTGGCAAGAAGGAAAGGAACCTTTTGGGCAATGGAGTCAATTATGGAAGAAAATGAAATCAGTGACTGGTAGGTAGAACTCTCAAGGAATCAAAGGCTAGGTAGGTAATGATCTTTCAATTTTTTAATTTGTTGTTATAGATGGAAGAAAGATAAAAACACAAAAAAACATTCAGAGCACCATATAAGATGAATTATGCTAAGTTAAGAAGGAAATGACAATGTTCAAATTGATTGAATCTAAAGCATCATTTTCAGATGAATTTCAGACCATTTGATATCCAATTTAAACATATAAGTATCATCATATTAAAGATAAATAAACAATAAGAACATACATGGAAAGGAAAACAGACTTCAGGTCATCACCACTAGAATATTTGGTATGAAAAAGTCATGGACTTCTGCACTAGTCTTTCATTGAAATTCAAAAAATATGTAAAATGTTCAACACAAAATATCCTTTGTGCTTCTGCCAACCCTTTTCACATTCAAAGTTCTCAAATATATAATAAAATTACTTTCTTAGGCTATAGAAGTCAAACTTCTCTACTATCGTATAATTTTGGATCTGATTACATCAAAAAAGGAAACAAACTCTAACTATTTGCTAAAAATAGCCAATTTGCCTTGACCATATTAATGCATACAATATTCTTTGAAAAAAGAGATCTCCAACATGTTTTCGAATTGAAACTGATGTGAATCATCTTGGGACAATTGGAGACAAATCTTGGAGTGATCTGAGCACTGAAAAGATGGATCCTTGTCATCTTTGTGTAGCAAGCCATTGAAACACATTGTGTAACTGCAACCTACAACAGATGCGTAGTGAGCTTTACACAACATGGTGGATTTCTTCAGTAAAATTAATTTAGTAGGTGGATGCAACACTAATGGAGGTTGAAAATCATTGCTAGAGCATCCACCTATCATTTCCCAATGTCCATTATGTTGGATTACTGAGTCNGGCTGAATCAATAATAGAGAAATACAATCATTTTCAACCACAAAATGCAAGTGTTATATCAATGTAGCATTATCATCCAATAGTTGCAGAGTAAATAAACAATGAAAAAATGAGCAATCATACACATACACAATACACCAGTGTTTTATGTGGAAACCCAAAGCGGGAGAAAACCACATAATGCTTTTTCTTATATGTCTTTAAGAGTAACATTCATTGGAAGCAACAACTTCCTTTGTTTTCCAGCTGCAACTGGAAGGAGGCTCCAAACCCCTAGTTTTTCAGGCTACAACATGAGGGAAGCTCCAACTCCCCAATTCTATGGCTACAACCAAAAGGAGCATACAACCCCCTATGTTCTCTGGCTACAACTGGAAGGTGGCTACCACCACTTTTTTTGCCACAGTTTTCCTGTCACACTTTTTCTGCCGCACTTTTCCTACCACAGTTTTCTCTATCAATGCCCAAATAACCTTTCACAAAATATATATTCAATGATATTCAATAGGTTCAAGTGTGTTTAAATGAGAGAGCCTTGCCTCTTATTTATACTTTCATGTAGCATCCCACTTTCCTTATTTTATGGAGTTCTCCATTAACTTTATTATTTAAATAATTTATTTTGCAAACACTTTGACTACTTTGACCTTTTGGGGCTTCTAGATGACTCATGAGGGTTCTCCAACTTAACATGGCCATAACTCTCTAACCCTGATGAGTTATGTGATGTTCCACATACCACCGAAAATGGCATGACATGTATTATCCATCTAGAATAGTCTTGCAAATATATCAAAACTCATACCATTATCCATCAAACAAACTTGGGTCCATTACCCAAACCTTTGTGATACCATAATTCGCTACCGGACTTTCTTCAAGGGTGGAAATCAATGAAAATCAACCCAAATAATAAACACATTATCCTTTTATGTTCTTACAACACTTGCGTAGCGTGAGATCGCTACGCAAGTTCTGTACAATGCAATTTTCCAGCAAAAACACAAAATTGATTAGTAGTTCATCAAAAAGAAAAATTGTGAGAGTGTGAAACCTATATATCAGCCACCTCTGCAAGTAGGTCCAATTTCCCCTTAGCTTCATCATCCACCTTCATATTTTTCTTGAGATACCTATTTTCTTTTCTCAAAGGCAAGTTTTATCTTTTCAATTTTCCCACCTCCCTGAACAATAGTGCATTTCTTCTCACCTTTGACTATGCATTTGTGAGAGTTGCACAAGCATATTTAATGGCTGGTACACACTCCTTAAAGTGTATCTCAAACCTAATTTCAGATACTCTTTTATCTTCCCTGAGCTGAATGATCAAGTCTTCAGCCTCCCTTAGTTGTGTATTTAGCCACTTGATGATTTTCTCACCATCTCTAGGTGAAGTGTGAGTCTTTTCAACTGATACATGTTGTTCATGTGCTTGTATTTCCTTTGCAAACTTTCATTCTAAACGTATCCTTCTGGATGAGGATCTTGTTAAAGGGGATGTAGGTTTAGTCAAATCCACAACTTTATGACTTTGTTTGATTTATTTTCCGTTAGAAGTTTCTAGAACCTTTGAAACCGATTCCCTCTTTAGACCTATTGCATCTTGTGATGTTTGCATATATGAAAACCTCTCAACGAATTTTCTCTTCATTTTCATGTTATCATGAAAGGACTAAGCTATGACATACTTAGCTTCTTTAAGATAATCTTGTATCTACTTGATTACTTGGCTTGGTGAAGAATCCTCAATGTCCTTTCCTTTCCCCCTATCCTATTCAGTAGACCCTTTTTCTTTCCCACTTGAATCTTTAGAAACCATTTTCTCCACAGATGAGGGGGTGTCTCCTTTGGGGTCTAAAGGGATGTTTTTTGAGGCCAAGAAAGAGTCCTAGTCTCTGTTTGATTTCTTCAGTTCTTCCACCACTAGCAACTTGACCAAGAAGAAATGAAACAAACTAGACTTAAGCAGATCATCCTTATCTTGTACCATGTCTGCCATTTTTCCTAAACTTGTGTATAGGTAGAAAGGTAAATTTAAAGGATCCTTCCCTGTGAAATGCATCAGAAGCCTTATGTGAGAAAGGTATACCCTATAAAATATTACCTCATAGGTGAAATATCATTGGACCACTCTTAACAACTTTTCATAATGCTACAGTATGCATTCACTTGGAATAGTGGTACCAAACCTCTGCTTTTTGTACTTAGGTTTCAGGAAATTAGTATAGAAAATTGGATCAAGAGGCATACCTTTAAACCACATCTCCCCCTGGACTAGAATCTCGGTTGCAACAACCATTATGTCCTCTAATACCTGGAAGGTAATGTCAATAACCCTTGTCTGGACACCATTGAAATTGAGGGCAAATTCCTTTGTTACCTGCACATTATATCCTTGAATCTTCTCACAAAACCTCATGCAACCAACTTTTTCAAATGAAACCCTAAACACAAGATCAAAATTCACCAACTCCAAACTTTGGGGCTCACACTTCAACACACTGATAAGAGCAGGGAGGTTCAAAGGATAAAATCTCTGATAAGGCACTTTACACAACGTAAGACAAGGTTTGGGTTTACTCAAATTGTGTTAAAGGCTTCATCAATATGGTAAACTAGTCTCTAGATCTCATGAAAATGGGTGCATGACACTTACTATACTCAAAACAAAATCTTTCAACCTTTGTGCAGTGAAAAACAAAGGATACATAACGTGCAAATGTTGTGTGAAATATGCATAACGAGGATGCAGGGTTTGCATAGCGAGTGAGGTATTTCAAATTTTTTGGAGAACAAAGGTCTGATCGATGGCATAGGGTGTTTGCAATGAACAATGGAAGGGAAGAGATATTCATAAGTTGAGCAAAGACGATTTGAAATGTGATTTGATTTTTTTGGAGAGATTTGGCATTTTGTGTAGCGTTCAAGGAGTTTGTGCAGCTTGTGTACTTTTTTTGTATATCAAGTACAAAACAACTTCGAAAGATATCAAATGTGACATAATAACCTTTGATGACTCTTTTCTTTCATAATATGTCATAATGTGCCATGACATCCACAAAATACCATTCCACCTAGACTTATGACAAAATACACACTCAATGACTCATTTAGAAATGCATTGATATTCACAATACCAAGGCATGACTTTGCAAACTCCTGACAAACCTCTAACTCTACCCTGAAAATAATGATACTAACATTTAGCTCCAATGGGGATGTTATCCTCACTATAAGTTAGCAAAGAACAACATACCAGGTGCCTTATCCATTGGGATTTATTTTGACTAAAAAACACTCTAAAAAATAAAATAAAATGAACTGACAAACCTTATTACAAACTTGACACACATTAACTAAACTCAACAAAATCTTAGGGCCTTCACTTCGAGCTTCAATTTCTGTTGAATGATGACTTCAACTGCTCTATCTGAAAAATAAAATGGTTATTTACAATGAGATGAAAAATCGAAATGCTTAAAGTAAAGTAGTGTTTGATAAACCTTCCATTCGCAGACCCTCCACCAATGATATCTCCATTGATTTCTTGTAGAAGATAAGCATTTCTTCCATGATAAGAAAAAATTCTGAATGGTCCCAACCAGAGGTAATCAAACTTTCCATGCTTCCCTTTATCTTCATTTCTTGCATATCATTTCAACACCAGATCATCAACCTTTGTATGTTTATCAAATACCCTTTTCATTGTATCCTGATGCAATTTTGTGCTTTTGTATACTTCTTCTCTCATTTGTTGTTCATGAATCAGTTGATTTATCCTTCTTTGAGCATCATTTGGTTCAACTTCCTGTTCTTGAATAAATTTCATAATTGGAAGACCTAATGAGGTAGGGAAAACTGCATCAGTGGCATATACAAGATGGACGAGTGATGTAGCAATATACCTCTTTGTATTAATCCTATCATCCCATAGTGCATAAATGGGTTTCTTGTGCCAAGCCTTCTTGTTTTCCTGTAACAACTTTTTGATAATTCTTGTCAGACCCTTGTTGGATGACTCAACTAATCCATTAACCTGTGGGTAATAGGATGTGGAATGACCAAGGGTTATGTTGTAATCACTGCAAAACTTTTCTAACCTCCTAGATTTGAATGTTGTTGCATTATCAATTATTATTTTCACTGGACAACCAAACCTATAAAGAATGTTACTTTCCAGAAATTGGATAATGATAGCATCAGTAGCTTGCCTTGTTGGTACTGCTTCAATCCATTTGGTGAAATAGTCTATTTTTGTCAATATAATTTTTTGCTGAGATGAATATGCTAGATGAATCTCTCCTATAAAATCAAGGCCCCACTGCCTAAACGATGCTTCAATAGAAATTGGTTTTAAAGGAAAGGGCAACAATTTCCTTTTCACATAAAAAATATGACATTCATGACAAATTGACACTTCCTTGTATATATCAAATAAAATGTTGGGCCAATAAAACCCTACTCTTAGTATCTTATGCACTGCGGTTTTCCAATAATGGTGTCCTCCACAACCACCCTTATGGAGTTCTTTGATATCATGTTTTACCTCAACTTCCAACAAACAACATAAGAAGATTCCCCCTGGATCCTTCCAATAAAAAGAACCATCAAGAATACAAAACTTAGCTACTTTTAATTTCATAAACCTAGCCTTTGTTTTGATTAGTTCATGAGGAGCTTGTAAATTTATCAACACATATACAATTTCAACATACCATGGAGAATTAAAATATTTCTAGGATATATGTGGCATTATTTCTTCCTTCGAATTTTCTGAAAGATCTGCAATAAAATTTATCCCCGAGACATCATAATTTGAATGTGTCATCATCTTGGCAAGCCCCTAGCCTTTGATCAACTTTGTAGGCTTTATCTCTAGATAATATTCCATCAAAACTATTATCCTCTTGCCTCTTCTTCCTTCAGGATCAGATTGGGCCAGGATATCTTTCACAACATTACTAGGAACATAAGCCACAACATGAGAATGAAAAATGTAAATTATGAATTATTTTAAAGCTTTTACCAGTGCATATTCCTACTTCTCCGTGATGTCATCCTTCAAAGGGGAATCTCTCAAAGTTTTGTTGTAATAGGATATGGGCCTTTCAAAATTTTGTTCATTCTTCTGCAACAAAACCCCAACAATGGTGTGTTCTGATGAAAAAGAGAATAAGATGAAATCCTTTGCATAGTCTGGACTGGCCAATACTAATGCTTTGGTCAATGCTACCTTTATATCCTCAAAGGATTTCCTGGCTTCTTGAGTCCATTTTATCTCACTACATTTCCTGAGCATGCTGGTAATGAAATTTATAATTTCTACCAGATTAGGGATAAAACTCCTCAAAAAGTTTACCCTTCCAAGAAAGGATTGTACCTCTCTTTTGTTCCTAGGAGTGTCAATTTTCAGAATGGAAGCAACCCTGTTGGGATCTATCTTTATTCCCTCTTTTGAGATGATATGACCAAGTATTTTACCCTCTTGCATTCCAAAGTTGAATTTCTTGGGATTTAATGAAATTCCAAATCTCCTACATTTCTGAAAAACCATTTTCAAATGTTTTAGATACTCATCATCAGAATCTGAAAAAATAGTAATATCATCTAAATAAATGACAATGAGCTTATATTTTTCATCAGCAAAATCTATGTCCATAGCTCTTTGGAATGTTTCCCCTGCATTCATAAGACCAAAAGGTATTTTGGCATACATGAATGTACCCCAGGGTGTTGTGAAGGTTGTCTTCTCCCAATCATCATGATGCACCATGATTTGGTTGTATCCATAAAATCCATCAACCATTGACATTTTCTGTGATCCAACTACTTTCTAAAAAATATATTCCATCTTGGGAAGATGATAGTTATCTTTGAGGGAAACCCTGTTCAGATTTTGAAAATCTACACACAACCTTATTTCACCACTTTTATTTCTGACATTAACTAAGTTACCCAACCAGTTAGAGAATCTTAAAGACAATATAATCTTAGAATCAAACAAATTTCTTACCTCTTTCTCAATTAATGGCAATAGTAAAGGATTAATCCTTCTCAATTTCTGTTTGAAAGGTTTTTGATCATCTTTTATTGGAATTACATGCTGAATAAATTTTGTGTCATAAACCTTCAAATCCTCATAGCTCCAAGAAAAAACACCTGGAAAATCCTTCATTAAGCCGATATATCTCTCCTTGATTTTTGGACTGAGTTTCTTGGAGAGTTTGATGATTTTAGGACTGTTCTAAGTCCCAAAATTACAATCCTCTCTTTCTTCATCATTTGTAGTGAGTTTGGGATTCCTTGCCACATCATTATTGTTAAAAAACTTTTCCAATGGAACCAAGCCCTTGGGAATGATATTATTTTTTAGATGAATAATGTCTCTACCAACAATGTGATTTTGGAAACAGACATCATTTGAAAACATGGTTACATATTATTCCTAATCACAACAATTTTCATCATCAATATTTATGTTGGCAAACTCATCAGTGATTTGGAGAAATCTTACCACTTGTTTGCCATCCTAAAAAATATGCCAATACTTGATGTTATCAGGTACTGTTGGTCTTTGCTTGACTTCAATCTCATATTTTTTGTTAGGAAAGATAGGAATCTTGAAAACAGAGGATGAAGTGTCTAATGCATCAACAATCAGATTTTGTCCTCTTGGAATCGCTGAGAGGTTATATTCTGTAAAACTTTCAAGTAGATCAAGAACTATATTTCTATATGCCCTCAACCTAGGATGTTTATATTGATAGATTCCCTTAACCATATTTATGACAAGCTCATAATCTCCATGTACATCTATTCTCTTTTCCCCCAAATCTTTCAATGTGTTCAAACCGAAAATCAATGCCTCATACTCAACCATATTATTTGTACAATCAAAATAAAAATTGTAAGAGAAAAGTTTTGAACTTGATTTAGGAGGAATTATCCAAACACCTGCTCCAACTCCCTCCTTACTAGAAGCTCCATCAAAATTCATATTCCACATTTCATCATCCTCATTATTTTCTTGATTTGTAATTTTCCCTTATTGATGATATGCCTCATCTTTCTCAGGGAGTTCAACAATCTTTGTATCTTCTTCTTCAAAGCATAGGTCATTGTAAAAATTTGAAGAACCAACCTCAGTGTCAACAGAATAAATAGGATGATTGTTTGGTTTTCTCTTGCATCTGACCATGTACTTCAAGAGTACTTCCATGTACAATTTCCTTTCCTGGCCAAAAAATAGTATAGTTTCATAGTACATGCCCATCTGTAGAGTGCCCTTCAACTTTGCAGCCCGTGACCTTGACAACAACATGCCAAACTTTGGATGGATGTCAGAAACCACTACATCCATGACCAAATTATTTGATGGGATTTGAGACAGTGACACAACTAGGTATTTGATTAAGCCTAAGCACTTCACCTTCATTGAATCAAAAGAGAACATATCTTTGTAAGGTCTAGTGATGTCCAAACCTAGTTCATCCATGATTACCTTTGGCATCAAATTATGAGATGCTCCTGAATCTAGCATTGCATTGTGTAAGGTCATATAATGGAGGTACATCACCATCATCACCACTTTCTTCCACTCGAGGACCAAATAAAATTGCAGGATGATCATCTTTCACATTTAGAGTATCAAATGCTTCTTTCATTTTCAACATTTTTATGATTTGGCTTCTATATTCAACATTTCTTATTAACTCATTGAAAGGTACACAAATTTTGATTTTTTCCATCTCACTTTCAAAATTAAAAGGAGACTGAGTTTTCTCTACCTCTTTGATGACTGCATATTTTCTTGTCTCTTGGACCTTCTTTGGGAGCTCATATTTCTATTTTCCTTTATCCAATGCATCCTTTGCAGAATTGTCCTTTTTAGGCTAACTTGAAGAAGGTAGATTAGGCTGAGACTCCCTTGTAGGATTTCGTTTCTAAGGATTTGCAGGCACCTTTTTATTTATGATATTGTATTGCTTCTGAAATTGCATAATGGAATTTTGGTACCCCTTCTTATACTCTTTTGTTTCCATTGACAACATATCACCATTTTCCTGGATAAAATTATCATTTTCATCCATAAATTGATCATGTTCTTATTTAGTTAGGAATACATGTGTTTCAGTATCATCGCAACAATGTATGTTATCTTCAAGAGATTCATCAAAATTTTCATCAACATAGTTATTTTGGAAGGGGGGTTTTATTTGTTGATCACCTTGATTCCTTTGATCTCTTTGTCTAATCTGTGGAACTGGTAATCTTCTGAAACTAGGATTCTTGTGTCGAAGTTCAGTTTCATCTCTAATGGCAAGATTTTTATCCAAGGAAAACTTTTCCACCAACCTTTCCATAGGTTTTACCATTAGATCAAAGTTTGCATCTAATGACTGAGAAGTTGAGGGTTGAGCTTCTCCTTGAACCTTTTTCATATCAATTTTAGGATTATACTTCATCTTTCCTGATGCCATAAGATTCACTTCTAATTCAATTGCATCATTCATCATGTCATATAGTGTAGTAGATATCCTTTCTCTTAGCAGCAAGGCAAAATCATTGTTAAAGGAATCAACATAACGAAGTTGTGCAGCTCCAGGAGGGGGTTTTAATTTAGCAGGGATTGCATTATAAACCCTCATGAATCTGGTTGAAAACTCCTGAACTGTCTCACTGGGTGATATTTTTATGTTATTATATTGAGTCAGCAGTTGAAGAGGATTCTTCTTGTCTCCCCATATTGCAAGAAAGGTTATCTCAAAAGCTACAAAATTAGGGACAATTGTTGTTGAAAGAGCCTTAAACCATTTTCTGACCTCACCTAAGAGACTTTGTGCAAACAATCTTACTTTAACATATTCATCATATACCTCCTATAGGTCAACAAAGACATTAAACCAATCTAAATGTCTTTGTGCTGAAATGTTCTCTTATGCATCATATGGTTTAATTCTCTGATTATAATTTTGAAGTAGATCATGCAATTGAGCAGGTAAGACAAGGGGAGAAAATCTTGTTTCCATGGTTCTAGAAGGATTCTGGACTGGTTTAAAAATATGACTAGCAACAGTTTGAATGGGAACAACAAAAAGCAAGATTGAAATTTCTTCTAATCAAACAAAATTTTAGTCAAGTTAGACTCCGATCTAGCTCTAAACAAAGTCTGCTCAAATTTTATATCAAAATAAAGATCATCAATGCTCTTCACTCCATCCTTAGGAAATGATAGATTTCTGTCTAGAAAAATACCTGAGTCAGATCCCTTTTCTTTTTTTTTATGTAAGAGCTTCTCAGGATCAACCACAAATGCTAAAGGTTCTGGATCTCAATTTCTCCTAGTGTAAATCCTCTTTGGAGCCAAGATTTCTCAATAAAGTTACTTGTTTTCTATTGATCTTATAAAATGAAGTTGCCATGGTAAATGTTTTACACCAATATTATGTTTGATTCTATATTCCCCTCAAGAATCAAATCTCAAACTTTAGTCATTCTTTCCTAAGGAAAATTTTCAATTTCGTCCGTGGCAATGACGCCAAAAATTTAGCACTATGTAAATTTCTTGGTTGAGGAGGAAACTCACAAAGATAACCACAAAACCACTTTAGGACTGAAAACTAGCCTTTTCAGTTCCGAGATGGATCTCTCTTGTCACTTGGTCTCTAAAAGATGCATTTTCTTTAAGGATCAGTGGCTAGGTTTTTTTAATAGGTGAAGGATTTTTTTAAGGTTTGCTGGCAAGAAGGAAAGGAACCTTTTAGGAAATGGAGTCAAATTTGAAAGCAAATGAAATTAGTGACTGGTAGGTAAAAATCTCAAGGAAGAAAAGGCTAGGTAGGTAATGATCTTTCACTTTTTTAATTTGTTGTTATATAATGGAAGAAAGAGAAAAACACATAACAATATTCAGAGCACCATAAAAGATGAATTCTAATGAGTTAAGAAGGAAATGACAGTGTTCAAATTGCTTGAATATAAAGCATCATTTTCAAATGAATTTCAAAATATTTGATATCCAATTTAAACATATAATTATCAGCAGATGAAATACAAAGAAACAAGAAGAACATACATGGAAAGGAACACAGACTTCAGGTCATCACCACTAGAATCTTTGGTATGAAACATTTATGGACTTATGCACTAGTCTTTCATTCAAATTCATAAAATATGTACAATGTTCAATAAAAATATCCTTTGTGCTTTTGCCAACCCTTTGCACATTCAAAGTGCTTAAATGTATAAGAAAACTACTTTCTTAGGCTAGAGAAGTCAAACTTCTCTACTATCCTATAACTTTGGATCTAATTACATCAAAAAGGGAAACAGACTCTAACTGCTTGCTAAAAATAACAAATTCTCCTTGACCATATTAATGCATACAATATTATTTGACAAAAGAGATCTCCAACACATTTTCGAATTGAAACTGATTTGAGTCATCTTGGGACAGTTGGAGACCAATCTTGGAGTGGTTTGAGAGATGACAAGGCTCCTTGTCATCTTTGTGTAGCGATATGTTGTAACACGTTGTGTAACTGCAACATATAACAACTGCGTAGCGAGATGATGTAACACACTGTGTAACTACAACCTATAACATTTGCGTAGCGAGATTTACACAGCGTGGCAGATTTCTTCAGTAAACTTAATTTAGTAGGTGGTTGCAACACTGATGGAGGCTGAAAATCACTACTATATCATCCACCAATAATTTCGCAATGTCCATTATCCTTCTATGTGCTTACAATACTTGTGTAGCATGAGATCGATATGCAAGTTCTGTACAATGCAGTTTTCAAGAAAAAAATCAAAACTAATTAGTAGTTCATCAAAAAGAAAAATTGGAAGAGTATGAAACCTATATCTCAGCCACCTTTGCATGTAGGTCCAATTTCCCCCTAGCTTCATCATCCACCTTCATCTTTTTATTGAGAGACCTATTTGTTTTTCTCAATGACAACTTTTTTCTTTTCAAGTTTCCCACCTGCCTGAACAACAGTGCATTTCTTCTCATCTTTGACTGGGCATTTGTGAGGGCTACACAAGCATCTTTGATGGTTGGTCCACACTCCTTAAAGTGTCTCTCAAATATCATTTCTGACACTCTTTTATCTTCTGTGAGATGAATGATCAAGTCTTTATCCTCCCTTAGTTTCTTATTTAGCCACTTGATGGTTTTCTCCCCTTCTCGAGGTGAAGTGTGAGTCTTTTCAACTGATACAGGTTGTCCATGTGCTTGTGTTTCCTCTGCAAACTTGCATTCTAATCTTATCCTTCTGGTTGAGGATCTTGTTAAAGGGGATGTAGGTTTAGTCAAATCCACAACTTTAGGACTTTGTTTGATTTATTTTCCTTTAGAATCTTCTTGAACCTTTGAAACTAATTCCCTCTTTAGACCTATTGCATCTTGTGATGTTTGCATATCAAAAACCCTCTCAGCGAATTTTCTCTTCATTTCCATGTTATCATGAAAGGACTGAGCTATGACATACTTAGCTTATTTAATTTGATCTTGTAGCTCTTTGATTACTTGGTATTTCTCTTCTGGATGAACCTAACCTTCATATTCCTTGAGTTGGATAATTAAAAACTCTGTATGCAGGGAAGGTACAAGTAATCTCTTGGCAGATGACCTTGTGATTGGGCTACTCACTCTTGGTGTTTCCTCCACCTCATCAGAAAAGTGTAGCCTTCTACCCTTTTTTTTAGTTGGTTAGCTTGGTGAATAATCCTAAATATCCTTTCATTTATGCCTGCCATGTTCTGCAGACCCTTTTTCTTTCCCACTTGAACCTTTAGAAACCATTTTCTCTGCAGATGAGGGGGTGTCTCCTTTGGGGTCTAAAGGGATGTTTGTTGAGACCAAGAAAGAGCCCCAGTATCTGTTTGATTTCTTGAGTTCTTCCACCACTAGCAACTTGACCAAGGAGAAATGAAACAAACTAGACGTAAGTTGGTCATCCCTAGCTTGTACCTTGTCTTCCATTTTTCCTAAACTTCTCCATAGGTAGAAAGGTAAATTTAAAGGGTTCTTCTGTGTGAAATGCATATGAAGCCTTATTTGATAAAGGTATACCCTATAAAATCTTCTCTCATAAGTGAAATATCGTTGGATCACTCTTAACAACTTTTCATTATGCTCCAGTATGAATTCTCTTGGAATAGTGGTACCAAACCTCTGCTTTTTGTACTTAGGTTTCAGGAAATCAGTATATAAAACTGGATCAAGAGGCATACCTTTAAACCACTTCTCCCCCTGGATTGGAATCTCGATTGCAGCAACCACTATGTCCTTTGATACCTAGAAGATAATGTCATCAACCCTTTTCTGGAAACCATTGAAATTGAGGGTAAAGTCCTTTGTTACATGTGCATTATACCCTTGAATATTCTCACAAAACCTCATGTATCCATCTTTCTCAAATGAAACCCTAAACGCAAGATCAAAATTCACCAACTTCAAACTCTGTGGCTCACACCTCAACACACTGCTTCCTTTGTTATACGCATTCTTCTCTTGAGTGGCCATTCTATGGATGAAAGATGAAGATTGAGACAGATAAGATCAGGGAGGTTCGAAGGGTAAAGCTCTGATAAGGCACTTTACACAACGTAAGACAAGGTTAGGATTTACTCAAATTGTGTCAAAGGCTTCATCAATATGGTAAACCAATCTCTATATCTCATGAAAATGGCCACGAGACACTTACTAGACTCAAAACATAATATTTCAACCTTTTCACAACAAAAAGCAGAGGATACGTAGTGTGCAAATGTTGTGTGAAAGATGCATAGCGAGGATGCATGGTTTGCGTAGCGAGTGAGGTATTTAAAATTTGTTGGAGAACAGAGGTTTGATCGATGGCATAGAGTGTTTGAAATGAGCAATGGAAGGGGAGAGATATGCATAAGCTGAGAAAAGATGATTTGAAATGTGATTTGATTGTTTTTTAGTGATATGACAGTTTGTGTAGAGCCAAGGAGCTTGTGCACCTGTAATTCCCTTGTTTCCCCCAATTTGTAAATATAACTATAATTGGCCAAGAGACTATGGCGGACTAGATATCTGTGAATGCTTTATTTGATGAACCTTTGTATAAAAGGGTCAATGTATGTATTTTCTGTTATTAATAGAAAATGGATAAGTGTTGCATAACTGCTAAAAGGGGGGAGTTTTCCAAGATAGACCATGGGATCTATGAGAGAGATGGTGAGGGAAACAAATAATGGTTGAGATGTCCCTCACCAAATCAATACCTTACTGGATGTAATTTCTCAACAATCCTCTAACCCTGAAATGAATTACCAGTCAGGTTGGTAGTTGGAAGGCCCTCCTCAAGAGTTAATGAGGAGATTGGGCAGGGTACCCATCTATAAATATTCCAGACCTGACCACTAGACGGGGATTTAGACTCACGAAACCTTGCTAAGGAAGGAAAGAAATGAAGTAATTCGGGGGACAAAAGTAGATCTACAAAAAAGCAGAGTGGAGAAAATGATCTCCAGAAGAAAAGAGAGTGTTGTTCAACTATAGAGTTGAGAGGAAAACTGGGAAGCAAGATCATTATGGATGTAAGAATCCATGGGAAGGGTTTTCTCTACAACATGATAAATGAGGTTGATGAGTGACTGTGGAAGTACTCGCGCATACCTCCTTTCTTGGTATAGAAAAAATTGGTTGCCAAGATCCTGTGGGAGGAGGTGAGTAACCTTCATCCCTAACTGTCATTGAGCAATGAGAAAGAGTCTCTCTCAGAGCATCATGGTCTATCTTGGGGGTGGCTAGTGGTAAATCCATCAACAGTGGTTGTGCCTATGGTTTGGTGGAAACAAGCGCCCCTTTCAACAACCGCTTCACAGTTTCCAATTTCTGATAAGTATTCTCATACTCTGTGTAATAAAATGGATGTGATGATTGAATGTTTGTGTTTATGGTTAAGTTTTACAGCTTTTGAATAGTTATTAGAAATCCTCATTTGCTTATGTAAACTACTATATTTACATGGTCTTCTATTTACCTCATCCTAGCCACTAGAGAGTTATGGGATGTGAGTATGCAGGAGAGTCGAGGTAGGATTAACTGAAATGTTTAAGTCCTACCGACCTCTTGAGTCTACTTCAGTGAGAATGTCGAGTTCAATTTATGTGGAAGAAGGGATCTTCCTTCAGACCTTTCACCTATGTGACCGATGGCTCATACCCACAACCTTAACAAATCCATGACCAATAATTAAGCGTGTATCTCCTGATAATATTCACAGGACACATATGACCAAGGTCTGGAAACCTTACGCTAGTCTGAAAGGAGCTAAGCTCCTATTGGTTTCGTATCTTCGGGATTTCGGAGCTCCGAGAGGTTAAAACTTTGCAATCGTCGAAACTCCCGAAGGCTAAATTTACGAAGTGACATGGACTGTCAATCCTCAGATCCCTCAGGATCCCTCTCCACCGTCAATATAAGGACTCCATTGAGAACCCCTCTTAACTTCCCAACCAACCAGGACACGTCGTGGAGTGACACATGGCCCCCTCTTGTCCCTTGTCAAATGGCATTCATTGGACTAGAGTCATTTGATGAGAGGCTATGTGGCAGGAGATCAGATAGTTCAGAGAGTTGACACTCCGAAGGAAATTGGACAAGAGTATTCAAAGTGTGAAGACTCCTGAAGTCACAAATGATGAAGTAAATCTCAATCGTTGACAGGTAGGGGACACGTGGCGCTAGATTCGATAGTCCAGACACTTGGCCCTCCAGGGGATTCAAGATGTGGTGAGTTGATAAGCTCTGAAGCCCAGAGTTGCAAATAAATGGGAGCTATGGATGTATTGATCTATGTGGACAGATCTCGATCGTGAGATTTGAACAACGTTAGAATGTTGTTTGGTTGGGGTTGAAGTGGCTCACTGACATCATCCAGGGTGACGTGGAACCATAAAAAAGGTGCCACATGTCACCAGGATATGGATGTTTTGAAGACCCCTTATGCCTATTAGAGCGTGGCATGTGTCACCCCCTGATGAGGGCACGTGTCACCCCTGTCCCTTGATATGTGTTAGCCTCTAGTACGTGCCCGCCTGGCCAAAGTGGTTGGTGTTGTTGATTACAATTGCGTGAGACATCCTCCAGGACACAGACCTGAGAGAGAGCCCCTAAGATGGGTCTGTAGTTCCTATCTGAGACAGAGCTGGAACATAATGATAGCCTCCTCCTTACAAAGAGTTGAGAATAAATCCAGATGATTCTCATGTGTAACGCAATTAGAAAGGAGATATGTTGAGTTGGACGTGCATGTGGTTGAGCACAAGGTGAACGTGTGAATTCCCATAGAGTTGGGTGCATCATCATGAGACAGAGATGAAGACAATGTATTAGCCTCCTCTAAGCAGAGAGTTGAGATGATGAACTCTAGATGACTCTACTGTGTAATGCAGTGAGAAAGAAGATTTGTTGAGTGGATGTGCCTGTGGATGAACACAGGTGAACGTCATCCTAGTGGTTGAGCACTAGTGAGTGTGGTTCTCTTATGAGACACAATGAGATAGAGATATGGACATCCCTATGAATGTGCCCCTAGTGTATGAGAAATAGTGGGTGTATGAGATCCCTTGCTATATTTTTCAAGAGTCAGACTTACCTATAACCCTATTTGTAATGTAAATGGTACAGGTCAACCCCACCTTAATGTAAAAGATAACTAATGTAAAAGATAATTAATATAAAATATAATTAATATGGTATTTGTTAATTATATTTTGAGTTATTGAGGTCGACCCTATTGTGCCAAAAGACACATCATTTGATGTGACAAGTCTTATATAAATAAAGGTGCATCGCCATTGAGGAGATAGACTTATCATTGTGTCATCTCATGATTTCAGAAGTTGTGGTATGAAATTATGAGAATTACAACACCCTCTTGTATGCTAGGTTTGGTGATGGCGTCGGAGGTCTTTCTCTTGAGGAATATAGCAAAGGATTGGCTAGGTTTTCTTCCCTTGTTGAGAAGAGTTTCCCAGGATACTTATTTTGTTCTTGTGCATGGTTATTCTTCTTGTGATCTTGGTTTGTTGCAGTATTTATGGTTCAAGCAATAGTTAAACATAAAAAATTTAAAGTAATAGTTAAACAAAAAATTTAAAGAGGATACATGAGCTATATCTCATTGAAAATCCAACATGGTATCATAGCAGGCTTGAACAAGACCATTTCACATTAAAATTGAAGGCAAGGTCTGCCAAAATTTTACTGTAAGTGTGAAGAAGAAGAGGGCCAAACCCCTCTTAATTTCCTGTGGTAGATGATGGGGATACCACAACAAAAATAAAGGAGTCCAGGGCCTAGGAGGAGGGCCGAATGTCAAATCAAAGTGGCCAAGGGTCTCTAAAAACTACCGCATAATACTCTAATAGCAGCAAGGGAAAGGCCTATTAAGGCTGTCACAGTAAGGGAAAGGCCCACTAAGGTTTCCACAACAATACCCTAATGGCAGCAGTAAGAAAGTCCTACTAAGGCTTCTGCAACAAGGAAAAATTCCACTAAGGCTGCTACAACAATACCCTAACAACAGACAATTTAATGTATAAGGTTCAAACCCCTTCTAAGGTGAAAATTAAGGTTGTCGCAGCCCAAAAACTGAGGTAGTATTCGACCTAAAAATTTATAACTGTGGCAGTGAACAACTAAGGTAGCATTCGGATTTTTTAAAGAGAAGTGTAAGGCTACCACAACCAGAAGAAACCCTACGACCTATACCTATTCAACAAACTTTGTCAATCTTTAAAGGCAGTTTCTTTGAGGTGGATATAAGGGCATCTTTAGGGCCTGTTGTGAGGCTCAAATTCAACAAAACTAAAATTGTGATGAATGGAAAAATTGAAGGGAAGTAAAAGGGATAACGTTGACTACCCAAGCACCACGGATCACTAAGAACATTGATTGGTATTGTTCATCTCTTAGCATATATGTATTTAGATCTTGTCATCAGATTACAGACCAGATTATGAGCCATTGACAAAACTCTAGTTTTGGAAACTTGTATTGGTTGGTAATTATAATTTAAGGACAAGAATGGTTGACCTGTTATCAAGCATAATGGTCATAGTGACAACCGATACTGACCGACCTTGCAATCTACCTTAAAAAGAGATTATTTACAGTCTAAAGGAAACAAAGAAATTTCATCATTTCAATGTGTGTCATCTACGAATTCAGGAATCCATTAACTACATATTTGAATTCAAATGGTAACAGTTTTGAGTAGCAATAGGAGCTACAAGGATAACTACAATAGTGTGTTTGAAATCTTGTTGAATGCCAACAATATACATGAACTTTATAAGCTAAAACAGTCATAGCAAGTTGGTTCACCAACAGAAAGGAAGAACCGCTAATATGTGATACTCTCATATTAGTTACAACAGTAAAGGTTGATGCAAACTTTGTCAAAGACTTGTATGGTACAAGTGGATACAAGGGAAAAAAAGAAAGGAATGCCATTGCTCATCATGACACTAACAAACAAGCATAATCCCCATTGGTGAACACTCTCTGGTATTCACTTGTGTGTGTATATATATATATATATATATATATATATATATATATATTATTTTCATCATTGACATAAAGGTACTTGCAGGAGGAAGGAACCCTTGGTGAAAATCATGGACCGAGAGAAGTCTCAATGCATTCAGAGGAACAACACACTGGAAGTGAAGACTCGAGGTTTGATTGTTTTAATTATCATGCCTATAACCTACATTTGTAAGGTTGTTACATCACAACTAGGTGTTGTAGCTGTGACAACAATCCTTAAAATGTTTTGATTCTAGAGATGTACTCATGAATATCCACTAGGAGATATTCTTGTCTTGTTTCCTTTCATTTGTTTTCTTGTTACAGGCAGGTTAACAAAAAAGGAAGATTCTTATCCTTCAGACTTCAAAGGGAGTCACTTGACACAGAAGGAGTCAAACAAATTGGGAAAGAATGGCATTAACTTCTTCCTCTTAAACAATCTAGAGGGAGATAGCCATTGATACAGTTGATCCAGTTGATATTACCAGAGACTTTGCAATAGGTCATAAAAGGCCTATCTGGGCTTGACAAATTCTTCAAGAGGCAGAAAGACATGGAGTTGATGGAAGTGTCGAGAAATAAAAAATGAGACTTGTAGTCAGAGGATACTCACAAACAGAGGGATTGAACTATGATGAGACATATTGATCCAATAGCTCGATGCACTCCCATCTGTACTACCATCCATGAGTTGGAAACTACATTACATAGATGGATTCTTGATGAGTTTGGGGTTTTAGAAAGAGTATTGTTGATCCAAACCTATACTATTACATTGTTGGTGATGAGAGCCTGATTTTGATGACTTATTGAGGAAGTTGTGTTGTTGGATACAAGCAAGCCTCAACTTCTAATTTCGAGATGAAGGATCTGGATATGATGCACTACTTCTTGGGACAAGAAGTATGACAGAGGACCAATGAGGCTTTTCCTAAATCAAGGAAAATATACAATGGATATATTAAAATAAGTTCAGTATGATAGAATTCAAATCCATGTCTACACCGATGGTGATGGATTTGACGAAAAATAAATTATGACGATTCAAGACGACATTGATCCACGTGTAACGACAGTTGATTGGATCAGCTATGTATCTAGTTAACACCATACCTGATATATGCTATGTGGCGAATATGCTTAGTCAATCCATGAGTCAGCCAAGACATACTCACTCGATAGAAGTAAAGCATGTATTGAGATATATATGAGCCACCGTTGGATATGGCCTGAGATATGCCTCTAGTGTGAACTTGTGTTTGCAGGAATATGCTTATACATATTGAGCAGAGAGTACAATGGACCGGAAGAGCACATCCGGTTGTTGTCTTACCGTGAAGTTTGTCATGGTTTCCTGGTGCAGCAGGAAACAAAACTCTGGGGCCTTGAGTACCACAGAAGAAGAGTATATAGCATTGAGTGCGCGAAGCAGTATGGCTTCACAAGCTTCTAACAGATTTACTTGATCATGAGATGGATTCTATGATGATAACCAGAGTTGTGTGTAAATATCTTCGAGAACCTCGTGTTTCATGATAGATCAAAACATGTTGAGATAAAATAACATTATATCAGAGACATGTTGAAGAGGAAATCAATACACGTGCAATATCTTCCTACACATAAGAAGATTACAGATATATTCACCACATCGCTTGTTAATACTAAGTTTGAGTAATTCTGTGAGAAACTAGCTTGGTGTAGAATACCTCCCTAGTTGAGAGGGAGTGTTGATGATTACAGCCAGGATGAATTTCAAATACTTATGTGCGAGACTTGGCCTAATGGAGAATGCCTCCCTAGATGAGAGGGAGTGTTGATGATTACAACTGCGTGAGACATCCTCCAAGACACAAACCTAAGAGAGAGCCCCTGAGATGGGTGTGTGGTTCCTATATGAGACAGAGATGGAATGTAGTGAGAGCCTCCTCCTTACAGAGAGTTGAGAAGAACTCCAGATGATTCTCCTGTGTAACGCAGTGACAAAGGAGATTTTCTTAGTTGGATGTGCCTGTGGGTGAGCACAAGGTGAACGTGTGAATTCCCATAGAGTTGGGTGCATCATCATGAGACAGATATGAAGACGATGTATTAGACTCCTCTAAGAAGAAACATTCTCTAGGAAACAAACCTGATAGAGATCCCCTACACAAACATTCTCCAGGACACAAACCTGATAGAGATCCCCTAAGAGGGGTGTGTGGTTCCTATCTAAGACAAAGATGGAACATAGAGATGGTCTTCTCCTTACAGAGATTTGAGAAGAACTCCAAATGATTCTCATGTGTAACACAGTGAAAAAGGATATCTGTGGATTTGGACATGCCTATGGCTGAGCACAAGGTGAACATGTGAAATCCCAAAGTGTTGGGTGCATCATCATGAGATAGAAATGAAGATGATGTATTAGCCTCCTCTGAGCAGAGAGTTGATGAGAAACTCCAGATGACTCTCCTGTGTAATGCAATGGGAAAGAAGATTTTTTGAGTGGACGTGCCTGTGGACGAGCATGGGTGAACATGATACTAGTGGTTGAGCACTAGTGAAGAAGTGGTTCTTCTATGTAATGCAGTGAGCCAGAGATATGGACATACCTATTGATGTGCCCCTAGTGGATGAGCACTATTGGGTGTATGAGATCCCTTGCTATATTTTTCAAGAGTCAGACTTACCTATAACTCTATTTGTAATGTAAAGGGTATAGGTCGGCCCCACCTTAATGTAAAAGATAATTAATGTAAAATATAATTAATGTAAAAGATAATTAATATAAATGATAATTAATATGGTATTTATTAATTATATTTTGAGTTATTGAGTTCGTCCCTATTTTGCCAAAAGACACATCATTTGATGTGACAAGTCTTATATAAATAAAGGTGAATCCCCATTGAGGAAACACACTTATCATTGTGTCATCTCATGATTTCAGAAGTTGTGGTCTGAAATTATGAGAATTACAACACCCTCTTGTGTGCTAGGTTTGGTGATGGTGTGGGAGGTCTTTCTCTTGAGGAATATAGCAAAGGATTGGCTAGGTTTTTTTCCCTTGTTGAGAAGGGTTTCCCAGGATACTTATTTTGTTCTTGGGCATGGTTATTCTTCTTGTGATATTGGTTTGCTGCAGTAATTATGCTTCAAGTAATAGTTAAAGAAAAAATTTTAGAGAGGATACATGAGCCATAGCTCATTGAAAATCCAACAACCGGGATTTCAAGAGTCCGGGACTTCGGGACTCTCAAGAAAATGAGGTGTAGTATCGTAGAGAGATCGAAAGGCTCGAAGGCCAAAGACACATGGAAAGATTATGGGACATTGGGAGTTCGAGACTCCGGGGGGTCTCGTGCGTAGAAAACAAGGGGCACTCAACTCTGAAGCATCGAACACCAAATTATCCTTAGGGTTATGCCTTAACAAAGAGGAAGATCCGTCGTCGAATTTAATGGTGGATTGATCCCCACCATAGATACAGGATCATTGGGAGCTCCGGGACATTGAGGAATTCTGGATGATATGTATGAGATGGACCCTCATGGATGCCACGTGGCCCTTGACTAATAACACCCAAAGAGCTTCAGGAGGGAATAACTTAAAAATCGAAACTCAGATTTCAGTATGGTGGCGACCGTTAGAAATCTCTTGGCGAGCATAAGCCAATGGAGATCTCGAAGTTAGGATTTTAGATAGTTAAGGAAAATGAAATTATGATGCCCCACCCCTTAAAAGAGTATTTAGGGGTCAGGTGTGTTACAAATTGGTATCAAAGCATGGCAACAAAACTTGGTTTGCTTGGGCTCATGCACGAGCCGCATAAAAATATTATTAGAGAACTTTAAGGGGTAACACCCTACCTTACCCCCCTTCTATAAGAAACTTGTCTCAATCTCTACTGAAGAGAGGAGTGAAACCTTCTACTATTGATAGATGTTTTCGAAATCTGCACTGTATGTTGCTAATGTTTCCATATAAAGAAGTTGACTTCACTTTGCAATGATATGTGTTGTTCATGAATTGGTAGATCATTAACTAAAAAAAAATGTTTTATCAACACTCAAGCAATCGGTGAACAGTAGGAAAACTACAACGTAAGGGATGGTGACACACCATGAGTTGGGGGGAAGCTCCCACAATAGAGAGGAAGAATCTAATGAAAGGAGGGAGGTGGAAACCCCGCTCGATTTAGCCGAAACTGTAAGAATCCTCATGGAAGATTTACAGAGTTGTAAGGATGACAATGAAAGGTTGATAAAGGAGCAAGAAAACTAGACTAAAATTAATGCATTCCTACTAAAAAGTCTATTAGATATACAAAGGCAACTGCAACATGGTCTGGCTTCCAGTCATGTGGACATGCATTATACTAAGAAAACTGCAAGTCCACCTAAGATACAAAAGCATGGTCCTAAAAATGGCCACACCAGGAAGAGCATCTCAAGGAAGTCCCAACATGGAGCCAAGAGATATTCACCGAAATATTCCTATGAGGACACTGACAGAAACTGGAGAATTGACATGCAATTTTTGTATTAGATGTGAACTTTTGGGATCGTGTAGCCATTCCCAGCGAACAACTTTGAGTCAATCTGGTACAATGAAGGAGAGAGAAAAAAGGGACCCTTCATCTTCATATTTTTAGGAAAGTGCATCAACAACCACATTGTCTTTTCCTTTGTTGTAAATGATATCATAATCATATCCAAAGAGCTTAGTCACACATTTTTGTTGCTTGGGGGAAGAAATGCGTTGTTCCATAAAATACTTGAGGCTTTGATGATATGTCTTAATTTGGAAGCATTTCCCCAATATATAAGGGCACCAAATATCCACGGCATGCAAAATAGCCAACATTTCCTTTTCATAGATTGATTTGCCCAAATTTCTCTCGAACATGTTTTTGTTGGTAAAGGCCAAAGGTCGACCATCTTTCATAAGGACAATGCCAATTCTTTCCTGGAAGCATCACATTCCAGGGTAAAGGTCTTTGTGAAATCAGGAAGGGCCAGGACTAGAGTGGTGCACATGGACATCTTCAAGGTTTGAAAAGCCTGAGAAATTTCTAGAGTCCAAGTGAAAGAATTATTTTTAAGGAGTGCAGTGAGAGGTGTCACAATCTTGCCCTAATTATTAAAAAACTTGCGAAAATAACCTGTTAAACCTAGAAATCCCCACAAGATTTTGAGAGTCTTTGGGAGAGGCCAATCTTGCATAGCTTCAATCTTTTTAGGATCCACCCTAACGTCATCCTTGCCCACAAGATGACCCAAGTACTCGACTTTCAAGGCACCAAAAGTACATTTAGATTGTTTGAGGAAAATTTGGTGTTGAGAGAGTAGATGGAGAACTTGATCCACATGAGCAAGATGGTTTTTCCAGGTTTTGCTATAGATGAGGACATCATCAAATAAAACTAACAAAAAATGATGGAGAAAAGGATGAAAGACACGATTCATGAGGCTTTGGAAAGTGGAGGGAGCATTACACAAGCCAAAGGGCATCACAAAAAAATCATAGTGGCCCTAATGAGTTCTAAAGGCAATCTTAGGAATGTTTGCCTCTTTCATATGGATCTGGTGGTAGCCCGAACGAAGATCAAGTTTACTAAAGAACCGGGCGTGGCTCAATTCATCTAAGAGGTCATCAATGACATGAATGGGAAATTTGTATTTAATGGTGAGTTTGTTGAGGGTGCAGAAGTCAGGACATATGTGCCAAGAACCTTCTTTCTTAAGGACCATGACCACAAGAGAATAGTAGGGGCTCGTACTAGGGAGGATAACACCTGCGTTGAATAGTTCTTGAACCATTTTATTAATTTCATTTTTTTAGGAAAATGGGTGATGATAGGGATGGTTATTGGGAGGAAGGATTCCTGGGACAAGGGGAATGGAATGATCATGAACACCATGGGAAGGAGGGAGTCCCTGGGGAGTGGAAAAAACCACTTGATGTTTAGAGAGGATGGATTGGAGGTCATGTGGAACAGAGGGTGTCTCAGTGGCTTGTATGGCATGGAGTTGGGAAATAATGCCATAATGACCTTTTTTGAGCAGCTTTTCCATGCGATGGGAACTAATGATCTCCGGGGAACTGACGGTGATGCCTTGGAACTTATACTATTGTCCCTCCTAGTCAAATTGCATGGTTAATTCCTTAAAATCCATTAGAATGGGACCCAAAGTCCTTATCCATTCTGCACCCAACACAATGTCACAATGCCCATGTTGATAGCAAACATATGAGATTTCAGATGGTAATCACCAATTTGGAGACACACATTTTCACAATGCCCTCCACATTTTGTGGATCCACCATTGGAAATCATGATTTGGAAATTATTGACTACACGGATATAGAAATTAGTTTATTGGGAAATGCGGCGATGAATAAAATTATGGGTGCTTCCACTATCAACAAGAATGATGACCTTCCTATGCTTGATGTAACCAATTAGCTTGAGGGTTTGGGGAGCAGAGAATCCAGTGAGAGAATTTAGAGAAATGACTGGTTCTACTTCGCGAGGGTCTGAGGGAGGGGTTATGTCAGTGGGTTCAAGTGACACAGGCACAAGGGGAGCCTCAACATCCTCTTCCAAAACATCCTCCGAGATGGCCATAAAAATATTTTTTCCTTACACTTGTGTCCCAAAAAATATTTGTCATCACAATTATAACAAAAGCCTTTGAGTTGGCATTCAACCATTTCAGTCCTGGTCAATTTTTGGATCTTTAGTGGAGTAGAAGGAGAAGTGGGGGTTATTGGTTTAGTGCAAGGAATAAATGAGGGTCTGCGATTTTGAGAAGAAACAACCTATTGTTCTTCCTTATCTCTTTTAGTAGCGTCCACCCAAATCTGAGGTCGATCCATGAGGACATCAACATGAATCTCATGCTTGAGGCCACTGATAAAACATTCTCGGAAAAAATCATCAGACCTACCCTCTCTACGAAAATCCAGTCGCTCAAAAGAAGTTATAAGGTCTTCCACTGTGCTAGATTGTTTCAACTTTGTCAAACAACCTAAATGGTTGGTGTTAGTGTTAAAGCATTCATAAAGATCTGCCACAAAGTGTGTCTAAGACACATACCCTTGGAAGGAATTTTTTCTCCATTTCCACCATTGCCAACGTTCTTGATCTAGATGGAGAACACCATATCAGAGTTTGGCCAACTCATTTGTAATGCCATACAAAGAGAAATAATTTTCCATTTGAGTTACCCAACCAGTGGGATTTGATCCATCAAATTTGGTCACATCCACAAGCGGAACGTGTAGGTCACACTGAAAGTGATGGGGCTGAAAATTCTGGGAATGAGAGGAAGTTTCACCTTCGGTATGCAAAGGTGGGTCAAATAAGGGAAGATTTGTAGGGATATGTTGCATGGCACAGATTGTCGTAGCGACAGAATCAAGCTGGGTAGTAATGTCTTGTTTGAGCTCTTGTTTGAGTTTCGCAATTGAGGTGGCGATGGAGGAATGAATATTTTGATTGATGGTGGAAATATTGGCACTGATCTATCACACTTCTTGTTTGGTTTCTATGAAATTAGAGTGCGAGCTAGTGAAGCGAGCTTCCAAGTCTTAGCTACGGGTATGGGCCATGATGACGAGGGAACACGAAAAGCGACGGGTGGGACCACATAGAAAATGGGTTATGGGTGAAGTGTATCACAACGAACAGGGTGACGAGTTGGATCCAATGGGTTAAAGCCCAAATAAGGGTGTTGGAAGGGGGTCGTGTTCACAATTTTTTTTTTTTTTGTTGAAAAATCATAGGTATGACTGCAATAAGGGAGAAGAGATAAATCCAACAGAATAGGTCTCAAATAATGGTTCCATAGAGTACTAGAGAGTATCTTCTGGAGTGTTTCTCTCAGTGGAATTACAACAATCAGGCGGTCGATCGGTTTATCTATGGAGGGCTTCAAGAGATCTAGATTGATCTGTATACAGGTGTTGTCTGATGCGCTACCACTCGAAGGGGTACCAATAGGGGTTACAAGGGTGGCCAACATATGTGTTCTTAAGTACCACTTGTATTTCATGCGTGTATGAATCCTCGACTGCGAGTTTACGTCTCTACGCTGAAAAAAATTAACCCACAATTTTTTGTCGAGGAAGGTGCTCTGATACCACTTGTGATATTCCATATATAAAAAAATTATGCAGAATAGAAATAAATAGTTAGAAATGGAAAATGAACAACAATATAACCAGAACAACACCACAATAATACCAAATGGATAACAGAATAACACCAGAAAGAGCACTTTGATTACTGAGAGCAATGTTTACTTGCCTCTTCGAGGGGGAAACCTCCAGCAGAGCATACTTATGTTACAATAATCTCCAAGACAAAATTTCTCATACCCTTGACTCCTATTTATACTAAATATCTCTATCAAAATAACCATCTAGAGGAAGATCCTTCTAGAAGCGGAAGCTTCCATTAAGTCTTCTTACATTGGACTTATTCTTCCTTATTGCTAGGCCTTATTAATATTGACCTTTATTACATGGAAATATATTATTTTACCTGCATGAGGGGTTAGGTCCCTACCAAAGAGAAAACATTCCAAGATCCATGACCCTGAAGAGTTCAAGAAAACATAACCACCCACCTTCGATGGAGAGATTAAGAAGGGGGAAGAAGCAAAAGTTTGGCTACTCGGCTTGAAGAAGTACTTCAGAGTCCATGACTACTCTAGAAATTTAAAGGGTCAGATAACCATTTCCAACCTGAATGGGAAAGCTTCCATTTGGTGGGAGGACCTTAGGAATGTGAAAGGAATCCATGAGAAGGACTTGTCATGGAAACAATTTGAGAAATACTTCAAGAAGAAGTATCTATCAGAAAATTACTTTGATAGGAAGACAAAGGAGTTCTATGAACTCAAGCTGGGAAAAATGACCATAAATGAATATATCAACAAATTTCTTAGTTGATGAGGTATGTGCCCTACATAAAGTATGAAAAATTAAATATGCAATGATTTATTAGTGGATTAACTTAGTACTTTCGGGATATAATTGAGTTTGATGAGCCAAAGAATTTAGAAGATACTATTCGAAAGGAAAGGTATTGCTATGATCAATTCAGGAATAAGACATAACCCCAAGAAGACTGAAAGAAGAAAAAAAAATGAGATTCAATAAGAAGGGGTTTAAATTCTCAAGATTTAAGAACCATGGGAAAATCTCTAGGATGAGCCTTCCTACTAGAAGTGTGTACCAACAAAATTTTCCATTTCAGAGTGGATATAAATCGTTCAGAGCAGTCCCAAGTAAGACTGATAACACAAAGAGAGAACCCTTGAAATGTTGGGGTTGTGGAGAATAAAATTTGTTGAGGGAATTTCCACATAGGAAACAGAACAATAGGAGGGTATACAATGTCCAAGAGGCTACCACAATCAATGATGTGGCTAGGAGCATGCCACAAATTTATGCAATCTTGGATAATAAACATGTTGACAACCAAGCTTTAGTGGTGGAGATGGAAGGTATGATATCCAACCATCTCGTTTCCTTTTTAATTGACCTTGGTTCTAATTTGAGTTATGTCACCCCTCAAACTATAGAGAAATGTAAATTGCAGCAAGTTAAACATGCTAAATATTGGTTGGTGCAACTGGCCAATGGAACCAAAAGGAAGGTAACATATGTCATACCAGCATGCCAATTCATTATGAATGAATTAACCACTCAAGCAACCTTAAACATGTTTCCTTTAGGATCTTATGACCTACTAATTGGCATGGATTGGCTGGATTTCCATAAAACCAAGTTGGATTGTTACAATAAAATTTTGGATTATGAAGATGGAAAAGGGAGAAGGATAACCCTACAATGGATTGAAAAACATGTCTTAGTGAGACAAATATCATCCCTCCAAGTGAAGAAGTATTGCAAAAAGGGATGTCCCTTGTATGCAATATAAGTTATTAACTCTATTGAGAACAACAAACCGAGCCTAGAGGACCATCCCATATTAAGAGAATATAAAGATGTATTCCCATAAGAGGTGTCAGGTCTACCTCCAAGAAGGGATATTGAATTTTCAATAGAACTTTTACCAGAAGAGGTGCCAATGTCTAGAACACCCTACATAATAAGTACACCATAGCTAGTTGAGCTCAAACTACAACTAAAGGAGATGTGGGACAAAGGCTACATTCTTCCTAGTGTGTCTCCATGAGGAGCGCCAACCTTGTTTGTGAAAAATAAGGATGGCACACTCAGATTGTGCATAGATTATAGACAACTCAATAAGATGACCATCAATAATAAGTATCCCTTACCAAGGATCGATGACTTGTTTGACTAATTAAGAGGTTATACAATCTTCTCCAAAATTGACTTGAGGTCTGGATACCATCAGGTTTGAATTAAAGATAAAGACATCCACAAGAGAGTCTTTAGGACAAGATATAGTCACTATGAATTTGTGGTGGTGCCATTTGGGCTTACCAATGGACCAACCACTTTTATGTGCTTAACGAATAATGTACTCAGAAATTTCTTGGATAGGTTTGTGTTGGTTTTTATTGATGATATCCTAATCTATTCCAAGAATAGGGAAGAGCATGAAGAACATCTCAAGCCAGTACTTCAAGTTCTAAGAGAAGATCAATTCTATGCTAAGCTTAGTAAGTGTGACTTTTTCCAGAAACAAGTCCATTACTTAGGCCATGTTATTTATGAGGAAGGAGTGGTAATTGATCCTAAAAAGATTAGTTCCATCATGGATTGGCCTGCCCAAAAGGATGTATCTGATATCACATCCTTTATGTGCCTAGCAGGATACTATAGGAGGTTTGTTAAGGGATTCTCCAAGATTGGTTTCTCAATCACATCCCTTCAGAAAAAGGGGGTTAAATTCATTTGGACATCAAAATGTGAAGAAAGATTTCAAGAGTTGAAATACCTTCTAACCAATGCGCCTTTGTTAAAGATTGCAAACCCAAGCAAGGACTTCCTTGTGTGTACCGATGCCTACAAGGAAGGGCTTGAATGAGTCCTTATGCAACAAGGACATGTGATTTGCTACGAATCTAGAAAATTGAATGAGTATGAAGTCAATTATGTGACCCACGATGTGGAATTGGTTGCCATAGTACACGCTTTAAAAATGTGGAGGCTCTACCTCTTAGGTAGAATATTTGTGCTTATGACAAACCATAGTGGGTTGAGATATTTGTTTGACCAACCAAAACTCAATGTTAGACAATCTAGGTGGATGGCTCTCCTTAATGAGTTTGATTTTGAAATCAAACATATCAAAGGAAGGGAGAATAGGGTGGTTGATGCCCTTAGTAGAAGTATGAAAGTGATTCACTTGGCAGTTGTAAGCACCAGTGAATCAAACATCAAAGAGAGATTTAAAAGTGCACAAGAAACAAATGCATTTTTTAAGACCGTGACATCATATCTAAAGCAAGAGCCCACGGGGATGAAGTACGAAGGCTATTAGATGTTTAATGATGGCCTGCTAACTTACAAGGGTAGATTGTATATTTTGAATTGTGATGACTTGAAGAGGTTCATAATGAACATAGTCACCAACTTAACGAGAACTCTGCAGAGTTCTCATTTTTTGTGGGGTCAAGTTTTTTACCCTGTTTTTAAAAATGGTGCTACCGGTAGCACCCCCCTCCATTTTTAGGTGGTTTTTTTATTTAAATTTTCCGATACATAAGGTTTCCACTTTGTTATTTTCATCTATTTTCAAACTTTTGTATTTTATTTTTATTTTTATTCAATAGTGTTTTTAATCATATCTCCATGCTTCATCCAATGTTAAAAATGTTGTACACCATTTGTTTTTTTGAACTTAAGACTTTTCATATAATTATTTGTCATTAATTAAGTTATTGTTCCATACATTTTAAATACACTAAAAAATATCATTTTTAACAAACTTTGTTTACCTTACTTCAATACATAGAAAATAATTGTAGTTAAATAACACTATTTTTAAATATTTAGCAAAAAAATATAATTCATTTTTTTTATCAATTAAAAACTAAAATAAATAAATAAAACAAACAGAATTGAAATTTAAAAAACAAAAACATTTTAAAAACAAATTTATATGAGAAAAAAACATTCAAGAAAAACCTAAAAAGCTAAAGAGGAAAATAAAACCATATATATATATATATATATATATATATATATATATATATATATATATATATATATATATATATATATATATATA
>ML778367.1:737895-783338 GCA_009831015.1 Picea engelmannii | reverse complement strand
CCCCAAAATCTGTAGCAGCGAGAAAGATTCGGGCTCCAGATCCGGAAGCTCAAGAAGGTCGGGTTACAGCCCCCTCTAGTGGCTCTGGGGGAACTTCAGAACCTGAAGACAACTCAGTTCCGTCTCCGCCCCTTACCCGAGGGCGAAAGACCAACAAAGCACGCAGAGAAAAAGAGGTGGCCTCCAACATTTCTTTAGGATCTCAGAAAAAGTTGGACCCCTACATTAAGGGGAAAACTTCAGTCCCATTGGAATAATGCTTTGCTTCTGTCTTTTGCTATGCTCACAGTTTGTGAGAATTTACTCATGTACGCACTTTTTTTCTTATTCTCGAATTAGCTCAAGGAGCAAAGGGAACTGGTCTCCCAAGACATTCACTAGAAGGTTGGAAGCACTGTCAAAGGTCACCAACCTTCTTCGGATTTGTAAATTCCAGATTCTGGCTGGCCAGAATGCCGATTAATGCAACATAACCGTTTTTGTCAAAAAAAAAAAAGTTGGTAACTATGTTAATGGATGAACTACACAAAAGACCATATACTGGTCATCTTGGTTATCATAAAATAGTCATGACCACTAGGAAACTATTTTAATGGCTCGGACTGAAAAATGACATAGTTGAGTACTTACTTAGTGTCTAGAATGTCAGTAAGTCAAGGAAGAGCACCGACACCTAGCAGTGTTGTTGCATCCCCTACCCATTCCCAAATGGAAATGGGAAACCATCTCCATGGATTTCATCACAGGATTACCAAAATCAACCAAACAGAATGACGCCATCATGGTAGTTGTGGACAAACTGACCAAGTATGATCACTTCATACCTGTCAAGTCAACTTGCAAGGCAATAGATATTTCCATTGTTTTCATGAAAGAGATATTTAGACTTCATGGCATGCCTAAGGAAATTATATCTGACAGAGATACAAAATTTACTTCAAACTTTTGGAAATCCTTGTTTGTTGGTTTTGAAACAAAATTGCTCTTTAGTACAACCTATCACCCAAAAAAGATGGGAATACATAGAGGATAAACCAAGTGTTAGAAGACATGTTGAGGATGCATGTAATGCATCAACCCAAGAAGTGGGAAGACTACCTACCACTGGTAGAATTTTCCTACAACAATGGCTATCAAGAGTCATTAAAAATGAGCCCTTTTGAATCCCTCTATGGAAGATAATGCAACATTCCAATCAGCTGGAACAACCCAATAGATAGAGTTATAGTCGGGCTAGATATGCTAAAGGAAATGGAAGAACAAGTAAATCAAGTTAGACAAAATCTGAAAATAGCCCAGAATAGACAGAAGAGCTATGCAGACAAAAAAAGAACTCCTAGAGAATTCAAAGCAGGGGATCATGTGTATCTCCGAGTTAGACCCAGGAAAATCTCTTTGAGGATGGGAGCTTGTGCCAAGTTGGCACCTCGGTATTGTGGACTCTTTGAAGTTTTGGATAGAGTGAGACTAGTATCCTATAGGATAACACTTCCTCCCACAGTGAAGGTACATAATGTTTTCCATGTTTTGTTATTAAAGAAATGTGTACATGATTCTAATCATATTATTGACTGGTATGTGATTCAGGTGGAACTCGACGGAGAATTCATGCCAGAACCTCAATGCATAATAGACAGGAAGGACACCCCACTTAGGAGAAAAACCATTGCAGAGGTCAAGGTGCAGTGGAAACACTTTGGCTCAGATGAGGCTACATGGGAAATGGAGGATGCCATAAAACATGCATATCCATTTTTGTTTACTTCTATACATACATAGCACATCGAAAGATAGAGCATCGAGGATGATGTTCCTTTAAGGGGGAGGGGATTGTAATACCCCTGTTTCCACGAGTTTGTAAATATAACTATAACTGGCCAAGAGACTATGGTGGACTAGATATGTGTGAATGTTTGATTTGATAAACCTTTGTATAAAAGGGTCAATGTATGTATTTTCTGTTATTAATAGAAAATGGATAAGTGTTGCATAACTGTTGAAAGGGGGGAGCTTACCAAGATAGACCATGGATGCTATGAGAGATATGGTGAGGGAAACCAAGAATGGTTGATATGACCCTCACCAAACCAGTACCTTACACGATGTAATTGCTCAACAATCCTCGGACCCCGAAATGAATTACCAGTCAGGTTGGTAGTTGGAAGGCCTTCCTCAAAAGTTAATGAGGAGATGGGGCAGGGTACCCATCTGTAAGGATGCCAGACCTAACCACGAGTTGGAGATTCAAACCCACGCAACCTTGTTGAGGAAGGCAAGAAAAGAAGTAATTTGGGGGATAGAGGTAGATCCGCAAGAAAGAATAGTAAATAAAATGATCTCCAGGAGAAAAGAGAGCGTTGTTCAACTCTGGAGTTGAGAGGAAAACTGGGAAGCAAGCTCATTCTAGCTGTAAGAATCCATGAGCATGGCTTTCGCTACAAGATGATAAACGAGGTTGATGAGTGACTGTGTAAGTACTCGCGCAGACCTCCTTGCTTGGTATAAAGAAAACTGGTTGCCAAGATCTTGTGGGAGGAGGAGAGTAACCTCCATACCTGAATATCATTGAGCAAGGAGAAAGAGTCTCTCTCATAGCATCATGGTCTAGCTCGGGGGTGGCCAACGATAAATCCATCATGAGTGGATTTTCCTATGGTTGGGTGGAAATAGGAACCCCTTTCAGCAGTCACTTCATGGTTTCTAGTTTCTGATAGGTATTCTCATACTATGTGTAATAAAATGGATGTGATGATTGAATGTATGTGTTTATGGTTAAGTTTTACATTGTTTGAATAGTTATTAGAAATGTTCATTTGCTTCTGTAAACTGTTATATTTACATGGCCTTTTATTTACCTCAACCTAGCCTCTAGAGAGTTATGGGATGTAAGTTTGCAGGAGAGTCGGGATAGGATTAACTGAAATTCTTAAGTCCTACCGACCTCTTAAGTCTACCTCAGCTGGAATGTCGAGTTCAAACTCTATGGAAAAATGGCTCTTCCTTCAAACCTTTCACCTATGTGACCAAGGGTTCATACCCACGGCCTTAACAAATCCACGACCAATAATTAAGCGTGTAGCCCCTAATAATCTTTGAAGGATCCATATGACCAAGGTCTGGGAACCTTACATTAGTCTGAAAGGAGCTAAGCTACTATTTTCTTTGGAGCTTTGGGAGTTCAGAGCTATGGGAGGTTAAAACTTTGCAATCGTTGAAACTCCCGAAGGTTGAATTTATGAAGTGACGTGGACCGTTGATCCTCGGATCCCTCAGGATCCCTCTCAACCGTTGATTGAAGGACTCTGTTGACAACCCCTCTTAACTTCCCAACCAACCAAGACACGTCATGGAGCAACACATGGCCCCCTTTTGTCCCCTGTCAAATGTCATCCGTTAGACTAGAGTCATTGGATGAGAGGCTACGTGGCAAGAGATCAAATAGTCTGGAGACTTGGAGCTCTAGAGAAACTTGACCAAGAGTCTTCAAAGTGTGAATACTTCCAAAGTTGTGAATAACAAAGTAAATCTCAACCGTTGACAGGTAGGGGACATGTGGAGCTAGATCCGATAATCCAGAGACTTGGCCCTCTAGGGGATTCGAGATGCGGTGAGTTGATAATATCTTAAGCTTAGAGTTGCAAAGCAACAGGAGCCATGGATCTATGGATCTACATGGACAGATATCGACCATGAGATCTGAAGGACATTAGAATTTTGTTTTGTTGGGGTTTATGTGGATCACTAACGTCATCCAGAGTGACGTGGACCCACAACTAAGTTGCCATGTGTCACCAGGATATGGATTTTTTGCAAACCCTTTATTCCTATTAGAGAGTGACACATGTCACCCCCTGATGAGGGCACATGTCACCCTTGGATATTTCTACATGTTAGCCTTTGGTACCTTCCCGCCTGGCCAAAGTGGTTGGTGATGTGACCGGGACTCCTGGGATCTAGGACTTCGGGACTCCGGAGGATTTCAAGTGTAGTATCCTAGAGAGACCGAAAGGCTCGAAGGCAGGATCCACGTAGAAATATTACAGGACTTCGAGAGTTCATGAGGTCTTGTGCGTAGAAAAAAAGGGGTGCTCAATGCCGAAGCACCGAATGTCGAATTATCCTTAGGCGTATGCCTTAACAAGGAAGAAGATTCGTCATCGGATTTAATGGTGGATGGATCTCCACCATAGATACAAGAGCACTCGAAGCTCCGGGATATAGAGGAATTATGGATGATATGTATTAGATGGACCCACGTGGCCCTTGACTAATAATGCCTGAAGAGCTTCGGGAGGCAATAACTTGCAAACCAAAACTCAGATTTCAGTATGGTGCGACCTTTAGAAAGCTCAAGGAAAGCATAAGCCAATGGAGATCCCAGAGTTAGGATTTGAGATAGTTAAGGAAAACAAAATTATGACGTCCCACCCCTTAAAAGAGTATTTAGGGGTCAGGTGTATTACAACAACATGTGTACTTTGTTTGCAGACCAAGTACAAAACCACTTTGAAAGATATCAAATGTGCCATAATAACCTTTGATGACTCTTTTGTTTCATAATGTGTCATAATGTGCCATGACATCCACAAAAAACCATTCCACCTAAACTTATGACTTGACTTTTTTCTTTGACATGCCATTTGATGGTTTATAGCAATAATGACCCACAGACCTTGAAACATCTCATGAGACACAACTCTTTGAAAACACACACACACACACAATGACTGATTTAGGAATGCATTGGTATTCGCAAGACCAAGGCATGACTTTGCAAACTCTTGAAAAACCTTTAACTCTACCCTCAAAATAATGATACTGACAAGCGTCAACTAGAGACTACTTAAACATGTGTAGTGCCACAACAATTACGTTGAATACACCTTGACAAAGGAAGTTACTACCCACCCTTCCTGGCAAATTCTTAAGGAATTTTTCCTTTTGATAGAATATATGGGTGGATGAGCTATAGGATACGAGCAATTGCATTTTGATGATTGTGTAATTATTTGTGAATTATTTATGGTCTATTGATTGGATTTATGGAGGGAAAATTATAAAAGGAACAATGGACACCAAGAGAGGGTGGGTTAGTCCAAAGTTTGGATATTTTTGTTTCATGAGTTCAATTCCTATAGGAGAAGAATATTATTTCAATAGTCATGTAATAGGGAGAATATATATACCCACAATTCAACTTTAGCACCATATATTTGTCTAGATATGGTGTAAAAAGGGAGAGATATGATGCAATCAAAAGAAACATAATATTGTTCAGAAAATCAACTCATACATAGATGAGGAGATTCATCCTATAGTCATTGAAGCATCCACCCAACTCTAAGGCTAAGCCATGAGGACATGAGCACAAATCTCATCCTTGAGGCCACTGATAAAACATTCTCGTAAAAAAACATCATACATGCCCTCTGTACGGAAAGCCAGTCGCTCAAAAGAAGTTATAAAGTCTTCCACTGTGCTAGATTGTTTCAACTTTTTCAAATAGCCTAAATGGTTGGTGTCAATTTCAAAGCGTTCATAAAGCTCTTCCACAAAGTGTGTCCAAGCCACATACCCTTCGCAGGAATTTTTTCTCCATTTTCACCATTGCCAACATTCTTGATCTAGATGGAGAATACCATACCGGAGTTTGGCCAACTCATTCGTAATGCCATACAAAGAGAAATTATGTTCCATTTGAGTTACCCATCCAGTGGGATTCGATCCATCAAATTTGGTCACATCCACAAGCAGAAGGCGTAGGTCATGCTGAAAGTGATGGGGCTGAAAATTTTGGGAATGAGAGGAAGTTTCACCTTCGGTATGCAAAGGTGGGTCAGATAAGGGAAGGTTTGCATGGATATGCAGTGTGGCACACATTGTCATAGCGACAGATTCAACATGGGTAGTAATGTCTTGTTTGAGCTCTTGTTTGAGTTCCGCGATTGAGGTGTCGATGGAAAAATGCATCTTTTGATTGATGGTAGCAATATTGGCACTGAGATGTCGCACTTCTTGTTGAGTTTCTATGAAATTAGAATGCAAGGTAGTAAAGCAAGCTTCCAAGTCTTGGTTATGGATATGGGCCATGATGACGAGGGAACATGAAAAGGGGCGGGTGGAACCACACAGAAAATGGGTTATGGGTGAAGTGTATCACAACGATTAGGGTGACGAGTTGGATCCAATGGAGTAAAGCCCAAATAATGGTGTTGGAAGGGGGTTGGGTCCACAAATTTATTTTTTTTGCTGAAAAATGATAGGTATGACTGCGATAAGGGCGAAGAGAGAAATCCAATGGAATAGGTATCAAATAATGGTTCCATAGAGTACTAGAGAGTATCTTTCTGAGTGTTGTTCTCGATGTCATTATAGCAGTCAGGAGATCGAACGGTTTATCTATGGAGGGCTTCAAGAGATCTAGGTCAATCCATATACATGTGTTGTCTGATGCACTACCACTCGAAGGGGTACCAACATGGGTTACAAGGGTGGCCAACAGATGTGTGCTTAAGTACCACTTGTATTTCATGCGTGTATGAATCCCCGACCACAGGTTTACATCTCTACCAAGAAAAAAATTAACCCACAATTTTCTGTCGAGGAAGGTGCTCTAATACCACTTGTAATATTCCAGATATAAAAAGGTATGCAAAACAGAAATAAATAGCTAGAAATGGAAAATGAACAACAATATAACCATAACAACACCACAATAATACCAAATGGATACCAGAATAACACCAGAAAGAGCACTTTGATTACTGAGAGAAATGTTCACTTGCCTCTTCGAGGGGGCAACCTCCAACATAGCATATCTATGTTACAATAATTTCCAAGAAACAAGTTCTCATACCCTCGACTCCTATTTATACTAAATATGTCTATCAAAAGAACCATCTAGAGGAATATCCTTCTAGAACGAAAGCTTCTATTAGGTCTTCTTACATTGGACTTATTCTTTGTTATTGCTAGGACTTATTAATATTGACCTTTATTACATGGAAATATATTATTCTACCTATGTGAGGGTTTAGGTCCCTAAGAAAGAGGAAACATTCCAAGAGCCATGACCCTGAAGAGTTCAATAAAGACAAACCGCCCCACCTTCAATGGAGAGATTAAGAAAGGGGAAGAAGTAAAAGTTTGTCTACTCGGATTGAAGAAGTACTATAGAGTCCATGACTACTCTGAAAAATTAAAGGCTCCGATAGCCATTTTCAAACTGAATGAGAAAGCTTCCATTTGGTGGGAGGACCTTAGGAATGTGAAAGGAATCCATGAGAAGGACTTGTCATGGAAACAATTTGAGAAATACTTCAAGAAGAAGTATCTGGCATAAAAGTACTTTGATGGGAAGACCAAGGAGTTCTATGAACTCAAGCTGGGACAACTGACCATAGATGAATATATCAACAAATGTCTTAGTTGATGAGGCATGTTCCCTACATAAAGGATGAAAAACTAAATATGCAACGATGTAGTAGTGGATTAACTCAGTCCTTTCAGGATACAATTGAGTTTGATGAGCCAAATAATTTAGAAGATACTATTTGAAAGGCAAGGTATTGCTATGATCAATTCAAGAATAAGACAGAACCCCAAGAAGACCGAAAGAAGAAAAAAAAATCGATATTCAAGAAGAAGGGATTTAAATCCTCAAGATTTAAGAACCATGGGAAAATCTCTAGGATGAGCCTTCCTACTAGAAGTGTGTACCAACAAAAATTTCCATTTTAGAGTGGAAATAAACCATTCGGAGTAGTCCCAAGTAAGATTGATAACACAAAGAGAGAACCCTTGAAATGTTGGGGTTGTGGGGAATAACATTTGTTGAGGTCTTTCCACATAGGCAACAAAACAATAGGAGGGTATACAATGTCCAAGAGGCTACCACAGTCAATGATGTGGCTAGGAGCATGCCACAAAGTTATGCAACCTTGGATAATAAACATTCTGACAACCAAGCTTCAGTGGTGGAGATGGAAGGTATGATTTCCAACCATCATGTTTCCTTTTTAATTGACCTTAGTTCTAATTTGATTTATGTCACCCCTCAAACTATAGGGAAATGTAAATTGCAGCAAGTTAACCATGCTAAATATTGGCTGGTGGAACTGGCCACTGGAACCAAAAGGAAGGTAACAGATGTCATACCAGCATGCCAATTCATTATGAATGAATTACCCACTCGAGCAACCTTAAACATGCTTCCTTTAGGATCTTATGACCTGTTGATTGGAATGGTCTGGTTGGCTTCCCATAAAACCAAGTTGGATTGTTACAATAAAATTTTGTATTGTGAAGATGGAAAAGGGAGAAGGACAACCCTACAATGGATTAAAAAGTCTATCTCAGTGAGACAAATGTCATCCCTCCAAGTGAAGAAGTATTGCAGAAAGGGATGTCCCTTGTATGAAATACAAGTGCTTAACTCTGTTGAGAAACAAACCGAACCTAGAAGGCCATCCCATATTAAGAGAATATAAAGATGTATTCCCATAAGAGGTGTCAGGTCTACCTCCAAGAAGGGATATTGACTTTTCAATAGAACTTGTACGAGGAGAAGTACCAATGTCTATAACACCCTACATAATGAGTAAACCATAGCTAGTTGAGCTCAAAATACAACTAAATGAGATGTGGGACAAAGGATACATTCGTCCTAGTGTGTCTCCATGAGGAGCACCAGACTTGTTTGTGAAAAATAAGGATGGCACACTCAGATTGTGCATAGATTATAGAAAACTCAATAAGATGGCCATCAATAATAAGTATCCCTTACCAAGGATTGATGACTTGTTTGACCAATTAAGGGGTGCTACAATATTCTCCAAAATTGACTTGAGGTCTAGATACCATCAAGTCCAAATTAAAGATGAAGACATCCACAAGAGAGCCTTTAGGACAAGATATGGTCACTATGAATTTGTGGTGGTGCCATTTGGGCTCACCATTGCACCAACCACTTTTATGTGCTTAACGAATAATGTACTCAGAAATTTCTTGGATAGGTTTGTATTGGTTTTCATTGATGATATCCTAATCTATTCCAAGAATAGGGAAGAGCATGAAGAACATCTCAAGCTAGTACTTCAAGTGCTAAGAGAAGATCAACTCTATGCTAATATTAGTAAGTGTGACTTTTTCCAGAAACAAGTCCATTACTTAGGCCATGTTTTTTCTGAGGAAGGAGTGGCAATTGATCGTGAAAAGATTAAATCCATCATGGATTGGCCTACCCCAAAGGATGTATCTGATATCATATCCTTTATGTGCCTAGCAGGACAGTATAGGAGGTTCATAAAGGGATTCTCCAAGATTGGTTTCCCAATCACCTCCCTTCAGAAAAAGGGGGTTAAATTCATTTGGACATCAAAATGTGAAGAAATATTTCAAGAGATGAAATACCTTCTAACCAATGCTCCTCTGTTACAGATTGTAGACCCAAACAAGGACTTCCTTGTCTATACCGATGCCTACAAGGAAGGGCTCAGATGAGTCCTTATGCAACAAGGACATGTGATTTGCTACAAATCCAAAAAAATGAATGAGCATGAAGTCAATTATGTGACCCACAATGTGGAATTGGTTGCCATAGTACACGCTTTAAAAATGTGGAGGCATTACATCTTAGGTAGAATATTTGTGCTTATGATAGACCATAGTGGGTTGAGATATTTGTTTGACCAACCAAAACTCAATGTTAGACAAGCTAGGTGGATGGCTCTCCTTAGTGAGTTTGATTTTGAAATGAAACATATCAAAGGAAGGGAGAATAGGGTGGTCGATGCCCTTAGTAGAAGTATGAAAGTGATTCACTTGGCAGTTGTAAGCACCCGTGAATCAAACATCAAAGAGAGAGTCAAAAGTGCACAAGAAATATATGCGTTGTTTAAGACTGTGACATCATATCTAAAGCAAGAGCCCACAAGGATGAAGTAAGAAGGCTATCATACGTTTAATGATGGCCTCTTAACTTACAAGGGTAGATTGTATATTCTGAATTGTGACGACTTGAAGAGGTTCATAATGAACATAGTTACCAACTTAACGACAACTCTATAGAGTTATCGTTTTTGGGGGGTCAAGTTTTTTACCCCGTTTTTAAAAATGGTGCTATCGGTAGCACCCCCCTCCATTTTTAGATGTTTTTTTGATATTTTAAATATTTGGATACATAAAGTTTCCACTTTGTTTTTTTTAAATGCTCGTTTTTCCATTTATTTTCAAATTGTTGAATTTTTATTATTTTTTCTTTTTTCTCAACGATGTTTTTTCATCTATTTTCAAACTTTTCTATTTTATTTTTATTTTTATTCAATCGTGTTTTTAATCATATTTCCATGCTTCATCAAATGTTAAAAATGTTGTACACCATTTTTTTTTTAAATTAAGATTTTTCATATAATTATTTGTCCTTAATTAAGTTATGGTTCCATACATTTTACATATTGTGGAAAATATCATTTTTAACACACTTTTTTTTACCTTACTTCAATACATAGAAAATAATTGTAGTTAAATAACACTATTTTAAAATATTTAGCAAAAAATTATAATTCATTTTTTTTGGATCAATTAAAAACTAAAATAAATAAGAAAACAAACAGAATTGAAATTTAAAAAACAAAAACATTTTAAAAACAAATTTATATGAAAAAAAACCAAGTGTTAGAAGACATGTTGATGATGCATGTAATGCATCAATCCAAGAAGTGGGAAGACTACCTACCACTGGTAGAATTTTCCTACAACAATGGCTATCAAGAGTCATTAAAAATGAGCCCTTTTGAATACCTTTATGGAAGATAATGCAACATTCCAATCAGCTGGAACAACCCAATAGACAGAGTTATAGTCAGGCCAAATATGCTAAAGGAAATGGAACAACAAGTAAATCAGATTAGACAAAATCTAAAAATAGCCCAGAACAGACAGAAGAGCTATGCAGACATAAAAAGAAATCCTAGAGAATTCAAAGCAAGGGATCATGCGTATCTCCAAGTTAGACCCAAGAAAATCTCTTTGATGATAGGAGCTTTTGCCAAGCTGGCACCTCGGTATTGTGGACCCTTTGAAGTTTTGGATAGAGTGGGACTAGTATCCTATAGGATAACACTTCCTCCCACAGTGAAGGTACATAATGTTTTCCATGTTTTGTTATTAAAAAAAACCATTTTTTTTACTTCTGTACATACATAGCACATCGACAGATAGAAAATCGTGGACGATGTTACTTTAAGGGGGAGGGGATTGTAAAACCCTTGTTCCCCCAGTTTGTAAATATAACTATAACTGGCCAAGAGACTATGGCGGACTAGATATGTGTGAATGTTTGATTTGATGAATCTTTGTATAAAAGGGTCAATGTATGTATTTTTTGTTATTAATAGAAAATTGATAAGTGTCACATAACTGCTGAAAGGGGGGAGCTTACCAAGATATACCATGGATGTTATGAGAGAGATGGTGAGGGAAAGAAAGAATGGTTGATATGACCCTCACCAAACCAATACCTTACTAGATGTAATTTCTCAACAATCCTCTGACCCCGAAATGAATTACCAATCGGGTTGGTAGTTGGAAGGCCTTCCTCAAGAGTTAATGAGGAGATGGGGCAGGGTACCCATCTGTAAGGCTTCTAGACCTAACCACGAGTTGGGGATTCAGACCCACACAACCTTGTTGAGGAAGGAAATAAAGGAAGTAATTTGGGGGACAGAGGCATATCTGCAAGAAAGAAGAGTAGAGAAAACGATCTCCAGAAGAAAAGAGAGCGTTGTTCAACTCTGGGGATGACAGGAAAACTGGGAAGAAAGATCGTTCTGTCTGTAAGAAGCCATGAGCATGGTTTTCTCTACAATATGATAAACAAGGTTAATGAGTGACTGTGGAAGTACTCACGTAGACCTCCTTGCTTGGTATAGAGAAAACCAATTTCCAAGATCTTGTGGGAGGAGGAGAGTAACCTCCATCCCTGACTATCATTGAGAAAGGAGAAAGGTTCTCTCTCATAGCATCATGGTCTAGCTCGGGGATGGCCAGTGGTAAATCCATCAGGAGTGAATTTGCCTATGGTTGGGTGGAAATAGGAACCCCTTTCAGCAGTCACTTCACAATTTCCAGTTTCTGATAAGTATTCTCATACTATGTGTAATAAAATGGATGTGATGATTGAATGTATGTGTTTATGGTTAAGTTTTACATTGTTTGAATAGTTATTAGAAATTCTCATTTTCTTCTGTAAACTATTATATTTACATGGCCTTCTATTTACCTTAGCCTAGCTGCTAGACAGTTATGGGATGTGAGTCTGCAGGAGAGTCGGGATATGATTAATTGAAATGCTTAAGTCCTGCTGACCTCTTAAGTCTACCTCAGCGGGAATGTCGATTTCAAACTCTATGGAAGAAGGGAGCTTCCTTCAAACATTTCACCTATGTGACCGAGGGCTCATACCCATGGCCTTAACAAATTCACAACCAATAATTAAGCGTGTAGCCCCTAAGAATCTTTAGAGGACCCATATGACCAAGGTATGGGAACCTTACACCAGTCTAAAAGGAGATAAGATCCTATTTTCTTTGGAGCTTCGGGAGTTCGGAGCTCCGAGAGGTTAAAACTTCGCAATCATTGAAACTCCCGAAGGCCAAATTTATGAAGTGACATGGAATGTTGATCCTTGGATCCCTCAGGATCCCTCTCAACTGTCAATCGAAGGACTCTGTTGATAACCCCTCTTAACTTACCAACCAACCGGGACACGTCATGGAGCGACACGTGGCCCCCTCTTGTCCCCTGTCAAATGTCGTCCGTTAGACTAGAGTCGTTGGATGAGAGGCTACATGACAAGAGATCCGATAGTACAGAGACTTGGAACTCCAGAGGAACTTGGCCAAGAGTCTTCAAAGTGTGAAGACTCCCGAAGTCGTGAATAACGAAGTAAATCTCAACTGTTGATAGGTAGGGGACATGTGGCGCCAGATCCGATAGTCCAGAGACTTGGCCCTCTAGGGGATTCGAGATGGGGTGAGTTGATAAGATATGAATCCCAGAGTTGCGAAGCAATAAGATCCATGGATCTATGGATCTACGTGGACATATCTTGACCACAAGATCTGAAGGACGTTAGAATTTTGTTTGGCTGGGGTTTACGTGGCTCACTGACGTCATCCAGGGTGACGTGGACCCTCAACTAAGGTGCCATGTGTCACTAGGATATGGATGTTTTGTAGACCCTTTATTCCTATTAGAGAGTGACACATGTCCCCCCCAAGTGAGGGCATGTGTCACCCCTGGATATTTCTATGTGTTATCCCCTGGTACGTGCCCGTCTAGCCAAAGTGGTTTGTGATGTGACCAGGACTCCGGGAATCCAGGACTTCAGGACTCCGAAGGATTTGTGGTGTAGTATCGTAGAGAGACCGAAAGGCCTGAAGGTCGAAGCCACGTGGCAATATTATGGGACTTCAGGAGTTCATGAGGTCTTGTGTGTAGAAAAAAACTGGCGCTCAGCGTCGAAGCACCAAATGTTGAATTATCCTTAGGCGTATGCCTTAACAAGGAAGAAGATTCATCATCGGATTTAATGGTGGATGGATCTCCACCATAGATACAAGAGCACTAGGAGCTCCGGGATATTGGGGAATTCTGGATGATATGTATCAGATGGACCCACGTGGATTCCACGTGTCTCTTGACTAATAACGCCCAAAGAGCTTCGGGAGGCAATAAATTGCAAACCAGAACTCAAATTTCAGTATGGTGGTGACCGTTAGAAAGCTCGTGGCAAGCAAAAGCCGATGGAGATCTCAGAGTTAGGATTTGAGATAGTTAAGGAAAACAAAATTATGATGCCCCACCCCTTAAAAGAGTATTTAGGGGTCAGGTGTGTTACAACATCGTTTGTACTTTTTTTGCAGACCAAGTACAAAACCACTTTGAAAGATATCAAATGTGTCATAATAACCTTTGATGACTCTTTTCTTTCATAATGTGTCATAATGTTCCATGACATTCACAAAAAAACATTCCACCTAGACTTATGACTTGACCTTTTTTTTAACATGTCATTTGATGGTTTATAGCAATAATGACCCACAGACCTTGAAACATTTCATGAGACACAACTCTTTGAAAACACACACACACTCAATGAATGATTTAGGAATGTATTGGTATTCACAAGACCAAGGCATGACTTTGCAAACTCTTGAAAAAACTTTAACTCTACCTTGAAAATAATGATACTGACATGCGTCAACTAGAGACTACTTAAACATGTGTAGTGCCACAACAATTACGTTGAATACACCTTGGCAAAGGCAATTACTACCCACCCTTCCTGGAAAATTCTTAAGGAATTTGTCCTTTTGATAGAATATATGGGTGGATGAGCTATAGGAGACAAGAAATTGCACTTTGTTGATTGTGTAATTATTTGTGAATTATTTATGGTCTATTGATTGGATTTCTAGAGGGAAAATTATAAAAGGAACAATGGACACCAAGAGAGGGTGGGTTAGTCCAAAGTTTGGATATTTTTGTTTCATGAGTTCAATTCCTAGAGGAGAAGAATATTATTTCAATAGTCATGTAATAGGGAGAATATATATACCCACAATTCAACTTTAGCACCATATATTTGTCTAGATATGGTGTAAAAAGGGAGCGATATGATGCAATCAAAAGAAACATAATATTGCTCAGAAAATCAACTCATACATAGATGAGGAGATTCATCCTATAGTCATTGAAGCTCTGACATAAGAGTATAATCTCTAATCAATCCTTTTATAATTTGTAAATTCATATTGATAATAATAAGCATCGAGTAGGCCATTTCAAGCTAGATTTTTCCCAAGTTAGGTTTCTCCAAGATAAATATTTATGTCTAAATATATGTGTGACTGTTAATTTATTTCTTTATTGTATTTGTTAGAACACAAAGTCATGTTTATTTTCACAAATGAATTTAAACACAAAGAGAAAGAAACTAACAAATTAATATAGGGTCCATGTTGGTTATTTGAGTTGGGCATAGGTTGATGGATTATGGATCAACAATCATTTAAGGAGGCAATTAATGTTCCTTAAAGCTTATAAAAAACTTGATAAATCATGTGTGTAAGAATAATATTTGGACATGCAAAAGAAGAAAGAAAACCGAGTGGTTCCAAGAAAACATATTGATAGGGTGCTTCAAAGAAGGGAAAGAAGAAGTGGAAAGGGAATAGAAAGAAAATTGCCACCACTGCACACTTGTATAAGGATCCAAACAACCATTGTAACCACTATAACATTGTTGTTTATATTGAAGACAAGTGTTGGAAATTGCATCTTGAGTTGAATTCGATCAACCACAAGAAGGATTCCAAGAATAAGAACATGGTAAGAATGGATTTAGGGAAGAGAAAATTGTCTACACTAGAGTGCAAAGGGAGGTGAACGTGAGAAACATCTATTGCAATCCAGCCTCATAGAAAATGATTTCTTAAGTAAGCTTGGATTGGAAGTATATGACTATCCTCACTCATACCCACTAGGATGGTTAAATAGGGATGTAGGGTTGTGATTTACTAAGTGGTGCAAGGTTATATTTTCCATTATTGAAAATTACATTGATGAAGTAGAGGTATATGTGGTACTACTTTATGTGTTTCATCTAGTGTTTGAAATCCCTTACATGTACCTAAGGGATGTTATCCTCATGAGGAGATAAACCCAATAACACCTATTCAAAGATAACAAATCTTTCACCATCAACGAACATAATGGTAAATACAAGATATCTATGGTAAGTGCTAACCAAGATAAGAATTGATTATCTAAAGTAAAAATTTTGTACTACTCTTCTTGAGACTGAAATAGAAAGGAAATGAATTGATATAAGAGAAGGACTATCTAGAGGGACATACAAGATTTAAAATACCAATTGAAGAATGTTTTGCATGATTACAAAGAAATTTTCCAAAATCCTAAAGAAATACCACCTAGGAGGGAAGCGGCTCAAAAGTTATAATTTTTCTTTGAATCTCCATTGTGAAACATGAGATTCTATGGGTAGTCCATACTATAAGTGGATAAATTCAAGAAGAAGTTACAAATTGTTGGAGGATTTAGTCATATTACTAAGTACCTCACCTTTTAGGTCACTTGTTATCATTGTTCCCCAGAAGGTTGGCACTTGGAGAATGTGTATTTACTAAAAAAAGTTAAACAACATTACTCTCAAGAATCAGTTCCCTCTTCCTAGGTCTAATGACTTGTTGGATCAATGAAAACATAGCAAGTTCTTCACCAACTTGGATCTCAAATAGAGATACCATCATGTGCAAGTCAAAGAAGAACACACTTGGAAGATTGCCTTCAAGAAAAGGAAAGGTCTGTAGGAGGGGCTGGTAATATAATTTGGTGTATGCAACGCACCATATACTTTTGTGTGTTTGGTGAATGGTGTATTGTGTCTTTATCTACATTTATTTGTAATATTGTACTTGGACAATATTTTAATCTTTTTCTCTATTTGTGAAGAGCATGTCTTAGAAACACTAAGTAAATGCAATTTTTTCTTGAACCTTAAGAAAGTGAGTTGTTCTTGAAAATATTTGGTGTACTTGGGTATGTGATTGATGTAGGAGAACTCAATATTGATCCTATGAATATGGAGGCCATCATCAAATGGTGAACTAATGCCAATTTCACTGAAGTACAAATATTTATGGGAGAATGATAGTAACTATGGATGTTAATATCCTTTTTAGTTGTGGTTTCTCAACTTAATTATATAACTGCCAATTGGAAAAGTTTCCAATGGGAAAGACTGAATATAAGGATTTTGAAGAAATAAAATGTAAAATCAATCAAGTTCAAGTCCTAACATTGCCTAATTTTCATAAGCCTTTTAAAGCAGAGACTAATGCAAGTAGGTATAGTATAGGAGTAGTCCTAATGCAAGGAGTTAAGTCGGTATGTTATTGATCCATATTTGATTATTATATTGTTTTTCATCTATATCGATCCTTTTAGAGTGGAAAACAATGGAGGATTCAGCTTGCAAGGCCATTTTAGTGGCAAGTCCCAGTTTGAGAATTTGGAGTCTGGAACCTTCCAGAGCCATTTTGAGTTTTAAATGATGTTTTTTGGAGTTATAGTGTCCAAATCTTGCACACACCCCCTTGACATTATTCTACACTCCGAGACATTTCCAACAGTGCAGATTGTGGGTCAATCAGAGTTTGTATGCAAAAGTTATGCCTCCCACAAGTTAACCTATCATGTTGACCACCATGGTACGAGAGGATGCCACATAAGCCCCTATTACTCATGCATATGGGGCTAGCTATGTATGTAATTTCAAGAAGATTCTAGAAGGTCCAAAACCCTATCACAATTGAGGGTTGAGGAAGTAAAAAAAACCTACCCCTAGATGGCTATTAGGCTATGTTAAATACTGGGCCACTAGGAGGAGAAGGGTTTCCATTCTTTTTCATTATATCTTGTCCCATAGCTGAGAAAGACATCTGAGAATGGTATTCTGTGAGCATAATAGAGGAGAAGATATTATGTAGCAGCCATACAGGCCACAAGTCAAAGGTGACTCCACAGAGAGTGGCTCTTTATACTTGCATCAATTCTATACTAGAGAAAAGAGAGCAGAGCAGCCTCACCTTCTAGCTGGGTTTTCTCCGGTATTGGGTTTCCGAGGCATATCTTGTGTTTATTTGTGGATGGCGTGATTGTATTTCATTGTTCTCTATTTTTTGCATTTTATCCATTTCACACATAAGTAGAAAAATCAGTAACTAAATATTATGGAAATCTAAATGAAGAATAACCTTAATAATAAAGATTCCAATTATTTATCATATCTATTGTGACAAACTGTTCCAATGGAATATTGAAGATAGTTTACAGATCAACTATCATTATGAGTTGTTTCACAGTGCAGTCTTGGACCACCCCACCTATGACAGGGAGTTATATGACTTAGTGAAATAAGTTAAGAAGTAGAAAAGATATTTGATAGGCACAAAGACCATCATCCACCCCATCACGATCTCTTACAATACTTGCAAGCATAAAGCAATATACAACAAGGAAGATGCTACAAATGGATTGGATTTTTGTATCAATTTCATCTAGTCATTAAGTGTAAGAAGGAAACCACTAAGAAGTAGGAAGGTGAGTTGTTAATACCACCAACACCTATGATTACATATTTGGGAACTATTACACCCTAGCGCCTTTCACCCATGATGCATACAAAGAGGAATTCACAAGAGATGAGGAATTCAAGGAGATATTTTAGCTATTGCAAGACCAATTTCATCAATAATAAGGGGAAAACAAGGTTGACTACCATCCCCAAGATGTGTCACTTTATAAGTTGGATAAGCTTTATGTTCCTAAATGTGAGATTATGAAACTTATAAGAGAGGCTTATAACTCCAAATTTGTAGAGTAGAGTAGAGGAAGGAGGCAAAAGAAAATATTGTAGTAGTCTATTTAGTCTGTAGTGTCCATCTAATCCACAATGAGTAATTATCTTTATATGTATTATGCAATGTAAATCTAAGCATAAAAGAGGAAGGTGTGATCCTTATTTCTTGCTAGAGTTTTCACTTTCACGGGTTTCTTTAAGGTACATCTTGTGTTCAATGCGTAAATAGTTTGTTCTTTTTACTATTATGTATTTTCTTTTATCTTCTCTATTATTTTCCATATTAAAAGAAATATATGTTTATTGTTAAAACTTTAATCATAAGTAAGCATTGCACAAAACCCCAAAGGTTAGCTCAATTAATCTTTGATGTGAGACGTGGATACTCTCTTCTGAAATCGAAAAAATCATATATTTGAATCACCTAATTACAATAACATATTTATTTATTTTTTAACAAATTATCTAATTAAATATACACAATCTAGTTAAATATCCACAATAATTTATAAATCAAATATACCACACTTGGGGTCAAATAATTAAATTTCCCTTTGATACCTTTAACACAATTGATACCAACATAGAGAAGCCTTTGAATGTAATGGGGGCCATTTCTCGGTGGGTGGGAATGCTTATTATGATCATTGAATAAAAAAAAATGATCCATCTTCGAAGCTTCAAGGTAACATCTTAATTGTTTAAACACCATTTCCCTCTCAACGGAAGAAGATGGTTCTGACATCATATTCGTATTGAAATAAATATAAATATTCTGCAAGTGAGAATCATGATATGAACATTTTGATTTGATGTAACAGTTAATCCTTGTAACAAAAGTCAATGTTTGTGTGGTAGGTGTATATAAATACCTCCTTCAATTATCTAATTCAAAAAGTGATGTAGAAGGAATTGATGAATAATAATTACCTTAAAGTTAAGTATTGGCCAACCACTTATGATTTTCAACATCATTATTTCACTATGTACAGACATATATGTTCCATGTAATAATGACCTTCTTGCACGTGTATTTCAACAGCAAGGGAAGCACTTACACAACTCTTTGACGACCATGGTAATCGTACACCAATGGTATGGGGAACATTGTGGATCACACTTCAAAATTAGTTGGCACTGCAACCTATCATAACATTTATAACTCTGCTCAATTTTACAAAATTAGTTGGCATTGCCACAACCATAGCATTTAAATGTTGGTATCTTGTTTGAATTTTTCAAATACTACAAGGGGCTTGGCTAGATGGTAATACATGGATTTATCTAAAGTTCACATCTTCATTAAAATGTGTTTTTTATAAAAACTAAAATAGGATGTATATGTAAGAAACAACAATATAAAGAGCATTTTTTACTATAAAATAGATGCAAGGAAATACAAATTTAGTATTGTAAAATGTTGTTTTCCTTTTTTAAATGTTCATAACTCTAATATGTTTTTATTGATGTGGAAAGAATGGAGATTAAGTATATTTAGAAATAGATGGAATTAGATTAAAGAGTGTAAACGTTTCTAATAACAAATAGTCTAAAAGTAAAAAACATCACTTTTTACAATGTGCTCCTAACTAAAATTGGACTCTACCTAATAGAATTGGAAACACTAAAAACATTGATACAAATAGAGAATGACAACCATGGGCAAATGATGTGATACCTATTAAACTCAATCAAGATGAGCTAAAAAGGAGGAAGATAATGTGGAACTAGAATACAAAAAATGGTTTGAAGAATGAGTTATAGAAGAGAAAAGATAGCCAACAGATAAAAATGCAATGCAAAGTCATGTATGAGAATGCTACAAGAAGGGAAAATGTAGAAATAGGGTAAAACAAAACAACAGTATTGCATAAATAACCTTAATAGATAGGAGAAGATCAAAGTGCAAAACTACTTGAAGCTTGAAGTCATCTAATCTTGTAGCAAGCATCCCTCTAATTGTTGGAATCTAGTTCTCATTGATCCAAAACTCTGATTGAATTTTTTATGATTTGGGTTAGTTCAGAATTGGGAAAAACCCCTCGCAATCTTAGTGGGAACAAAGGTTATGTTGAGTATGTGGAAATTGGGAAGTAGAACTTAAGCAATCATTTATTCTACACTGTGCAACAAACTCAAATTGAATCGAGGAGAAGTTAAATTTATATATAAGAAACTAAAAATTAGTGAGAGGCACTGTGAGGTTGACTGAGAACAGGATGTAAGAAAGAAGTATATGTTGAGAGTAGAGTCAGTGAGACAGCTAGCCCTTGATGCAAAGCGAAGATTACCCAACTCGGTTGAGTAGAACAAGTCCATGATTTGGGTCTTTCCATTACACCATTAGCTCTAGTTATCGTAATGTATTGCTTTATTCTTTTGGAAAATGATAAACATAATGTAAACTTTGTTGTCCTATATGACCATTCGATCTCATGGAGGGTTTAATAAAATATATTTATTTATCAATATGATAATTATGGAAGAGGTTCACCGATCATATTGATATATACTTGGATTTCAACAAGGGAATTTCTTTCTTCTAGACTTCAACATTGTTATTGTACCTATCTTCATATTGAGAATAATCATATTAGAATTACATATATTAGATTTAACATTGCACTTTCAAATTTGAGGGTATTCGAGAATGCTAAATCTACTTGTGCAATAAAAACAACAATTTTATTAATATAAAATTGCAATTTTGGAAAATATTCCCTAATTGAATTTTGATGATGACAAATAAAAAAAGGTTGAAACGTTGAATGTTTAGTCGAGAGACGCATTATACAACCCATTATTAGGTCGATGCGTGATTCCGTGCCTAAATTCAATGTGGAGCTGACACGTGTCACTCTTAAATAATAATAATAATAAATTAAGTAAATAAAAATTGTATATGTCGGATTTAACCTTTTACACTCTAAAACAAGTTGAGGAGAAAGGGTTTGCACATCAAAAAATATGATCCCTCTCAATACTTTGTAAAACCAAAGTTAAAATAAATCTATGTTGATGTTATTGCCCAACATCATCTCATTGTCCAACTGTCTCCTAACATTCACTCTTATCTTGGATAATTTAAGCTATATTCTAACTAATTAGTGATTGTATGTAAGCCATACATCATACATCCAACTCCATTGTAGACCTTTGAACACACCACCCCCATTATAAATCAAAATACAACTTTCCCAACTTGCTTTTAGGCTTGGGTTTAGTCACATACATGTACCTCATGAACTAGTCATGTCCATTCTTAGAGACAACTTTATAAAGCCACTCCAGGACAAAACAGGGTATAGAAGCATCCCCACGCTTGACTTGTGACGACCTCCCCCCATTCCAATATCTCCACTACACTAGGAGAGGCGAAAAGCATATAGTGAGCCTCCCAGCACAAATTTCGCCAAACACAAGAGACAAATTGCAACTCCCCAAGGATTCTTTTGTTATTCAAGGCCAAGCCTCGTCGAGTGGGAGAGCCCAATTTAAAAAAAGTCCTCTCCACACACAAATTTTCAAGTAGTCGACCGACCCTCTGGCCCCACCATGGTCACATATTACAATTCCTATAGTGCCTCTCAACGGTCCCATGAAAAAATGATTACTCTAAGCATTTTATCATTTCAATGTACCAATGTGGACCCTACACAACAAGGGGGTCCACGTCATAAGATCATGTCAACCTAAACAAGACACCTCACCATACTAACCAAATCTAAATTCAAAATCTACTCGAACACCCTCCCCGCAAAACGAGGGAACTCGAGTTCTCGATCCCCGTCCAAAATCCGACCGTTGAACCCCCAACACCCCGTCAACTCAACCGAGACGACCGTTAAAGCAAAAGAAATAAGTGATTTCACGGCAACACGATTTCCATGACGTACCCCTTCAGTATTAGCCGTAGAGACCGACCCATACGCTACGAATACGTTCCCGCAGCCATTAGTGTTTGGAAAAGACCTATATAAAAGGCGGAGGAGGCGGAGTCTCTCGAAGATGGGAATAATATACTTCTTCGGGACTTCAGCCGTGGCATTTTTTATTTGATGGGCTTGATAGGCTCGACTTCGAGTCTGTTGAAGTTAATGGCGAGGGAATCTCGGGTAGATATTGGATGATTGCAGAAGAACAAGAAAAATAAGTCTTTGTTTAACAGTAGGTGAAAAAAAACAGAGACTTATGGGGTGTGTGGCAGGCAAGCTGTCGAAGAAGAAATTAAGGAAGAAACAACGTCAGAGAAGTATTTCTGTTTCCGCCTCTGCTCCTAATCATATGGTAGCTCTGACTTCCAGCACCTATGGCGTTCTGAGAGTGGACTCCTCTCCTCGAGCGGAAGCCAAATGCAAAGCCAAAGCAGAAAATCAAAATCAGGTCGAAGTGAATAAAAGCTTGAATCAGACTTCCAAGTCTGATCCCCTGAAGGGGCTGGACGGCAACAACTGGGTGGAGAAGAAAGTTATAGAGGAAGAGAATGCCGGGACTAGCGGTACAGAAGACCAACCTGTTACTACCATCAATGCATGGGAGCTCATGGCTGGGCTCGATGATATTGGAGAGTCTCCTGCAAAAAAATGTTTGCAGAAACAGGCATTTATCTTGGAGAAGAAAACGAGTTTTTACCATACTGTTGAAGAGATCGATGCTCAGGCTTCAGGTAATGCGAGTGAAAAGAAGTGTTTTGGGAAGGAGAATGCAAGACCTAAACAGATTTCAACGCCTGGTAAGGTGAAAAGTGCATTTGGTCTCAGCAGTCCTCTAGGAGAAATCGATTTCAATAAGAGTAATAGTCCCGAGAATGTTGGTTTTCATGTTGGTTCTGTGCCTTCGAAGCAGAGAATGAGGAGGCCGGGTTCTCATGGTTCTATGACAGATTTGAAATTTGCAGCAAGCAGGAGACTGGATTCAAGCCTTCGGCTTTCTCTTGACCTTATCAAGGAACCCAGCAGCCCTCTTTTTGATCCTAACTTGCTCGCTTCGTTTGAAAAGGCGTTGGAGAATTTGTCTGAGGAGGAGTGGAATACCATTAAAAAATCAGAGGGGCAGCATCGCAGAAAGAGCCCAAGAGAGGGCGGTTTTCCTTGGGCTGCTGAATCCGATAAAAACAAGGACAACCCACTTGGGAGCTTTGAAGAAAAATGCCCTCCTGGAGGGGCTAATGCCGTGGTTCTCTATACCACTACATTGAGGGGTATCAGGAAAACATTTGAGGACTGCAATAATGTCAGAGATGCGCTTGAGAGCTATGGGATTTGTATCAGTGAAAGGGACGTATCTATGCATTTTGAGTTCAGAAATGAGCTGAGGAAATTAATGGGTGGTAAGCTCGTAACGGTGCCCAGATTGTTCATCAAGGGAAGATACATTGGTGGTGCGGATGAGGCTCTCCGCATCCATGAAGAAGGTAAAATGGCCGAGCTTCTTGCAGGGATTCCAACTGGTATGGCAGGCATAATCTGTGATGGGTGTGGAGGGGTCAGATTTATTCCTTGCATGGAATGCAGTGGAAGCTGCAAGCTTGTGAATGATGATAACATGGTGGTGAGGTGCCCTGAATGCAATGAGAATGGCTTGATTCAGTGCCCGATTTGCTGCTAATAACATTTTGCATTCAGCAATGAAGTCCAGGAGGATCACATTACAAAGTACATTTATTTCTGTGCCTTCTTAAGAGTTAGCAAACTTCTTGCCTTTGACTGATTCTTCAGCAGATTTGGACCTTATACAATCCAGGGCTTTACAGACAAGTAATGCAATATAGCGTGACGGGGAGACTTGAACTTCTATTATGTATATGTTAGTTGATATGTCTTGAGATTTTCTCAGATGATATGTTTGTGTAGCTCTTTTTAATTTATTTATGAGAGTCGTACTGCGTTTTTGCTTTTAATGGTAGATTGTGCAGGAGATTCCATTTTCAAGTACAGCAGCCGATTTTCTCTAGCCTGTAGCATCCATGTGACACGGCTGACAAGAGCAGGAGCCAATTTGAAAAAATATAGTCTTTTGGAATGGAATTTGTACCTGTGATGGTCAAAATATAAATTACTCGTTTTATTTCAGAAGGATTCTTCAAGCAATCCAATGCCACTAGTTCAAGTTTGCATTTGGTTTCTGTTCAATGAATTTTGATGCAGAGTGTATAAAATATATTCTGGGTTTTTTTTATTTATGTATTTCTCCCACGAGGAATCGTGCAACATATTTTAAGTTATCCACTTAATTAATGTATATATGTTTTAAGTTATGTACTTTGTTGATGTTAAATTTCTAATATTTTGTTCATAAATTATTAATGTTAAAATAAGCAGCATTTAAATAGTTATTTTTTATTTTTTATTTAAATTAAATAAAAAAATTATTGAAAATTCCAATCAATGTAAAATCTTGTCTTCAAAACTATGTTAATATATAATCATGTTTAAACTTGCATTTAAATTTGAAAAATGTCGTTAATATATAATTATGTTTAAACTTGCATTTAAATTTGAAAAATGTCGTTAATATATAATTATGTAACCAATGTTAAATTCAATGTCATTTTAAATTGTGCAACCACTGTTAAATTCTTATATTTAAATTGTGTACTTTTTTTTGAAAAGGCAAATACAAACCAGCATAATACAGGTTTAACAGGCTTAATACTAAAATCATTGTTAAAATTTTATATTTAAATTAAGTTGTGTACTTATTGAAATACAAATACAAACCAACATAATACTGGTTTAACGACTTAATATTGAAACCACTGTTAAATTCTTATATTTAAGTTGTCTACTTTTTATTGAAAATGCAAATACAAACCAGCATAATACTGGTTAAATTCTTATATTTAAGTTGTCTACTTTTTATTGAAAATGCAAATACAAACCAGCATAATACTGGTTTAACAGGCTTAATATTAGTTTCCAAATTTATTTAGTAAACATTGTATATTCAACAGTCTAACTTTGTCTGCTAATGCATTAAATGTAACCTCTTCTAGGCAAGTGCTTATTGATTCTAATTTATTTATATATAAATTTTTGTTATCATCACTGTGTTAAGTAAAACTATGCTCAAATACAAATCAAATCAATAATTTAATGTGATGTTGCATTCAATGTATGTTTTGGTTACTAAACCTTATATTATGGATATTGAGTAATATCATGGTCAATTACAAATCGACAACTTTGAATGATGTTACATCCACTATATGATATGTTACATCCACTATTTTTTTGGGTAAACCAATCTACCTTACATATAATATGTGAGCTAACTCACATATATTATGGGTACTACTCAAAAAAATATAGTGGATGTAACATCATTCAAAGTTGTTGATTTGTAGTTGACCATGGTATTACTCAATACCAATAATATAAGGTTTAATACCCATAATATATGTGAGCTAGGTCACATATATTATAGATGAGAAGAATTATAATTAAGTAAAAACATTTTTTAATTATTTTATTATATAAATAGTAAATAAATAAATATATTTTATTAATTATTTATTAAATAGAATGATTATATAAATAGTAAATAAACTATGCTCAAATACAAATCAAATCAACAATTAACAATTTAATGTGATGTTGCACTCAATGTATGTTTTGGTTACTAAACCTTATATTATTGATATTGAGTAATATCATGGTCAACTACAAATGGGCAACTTTGAATGATGTTACATCCACTATATGATGTTACATCCACTATATTTTTTTGGGTAAACCAAATCTAGCTCACATATAATATGTGAGCTAAACATATATTATGGGTATTACCCCAAAAAAAATATAGTGGATGTAACATTCAAAGTTGTTGATTTGTAGTTGATCATGTATTACTCAATACCAATAATATAAAGTTTAGTACCCATAATATATGTGAGCTAGATCACATATATTATAGGTGAGAAGAATTATAATTAAGTAAAAACATTTTTTAATTATTTTATTATATAAATAGTAAATAAATAAATATATTTTATTAATTATTTATTAAATAGAATAATTATATAAAAGTAGTTTTAAATTACAATATTGAAGATAAATAAATACTTTTTATAAACTAATTACTAAATAGAATAATTATATAATATAATAATTTTTTTTTTTAATTTTAAAAAATAATTGATTAATTAAAATATTTTATTTAATATTTTTAAGTTATACTGTCAAATTCTATAAAATTCAGCCATGTTAAGAGTTGGTGTGTAGGAGACATTTAATTTTATTTATTTGTATTATCTTTGAATTGAATTTCTCAATTTTATTTCTCTTTGTAATTTAATTTGTAAAGTTATATTGTTGTTGGTTTGTATATATCAATCCATCAATCCACAAGGATAGGGAATGACTCACAAATTGGTGTGTTGTCAAGATGTTATATTGCTAGAGAGACTTCTCCATCAAGACTCTATGGAGTTTTGAAACATCCAATGTTTCTAGTAGACACTCCACCCATCATCGAGGACAAAGAAACCTAATATATTGTATATATAATATAATATAGTATACTATAAAAGGAGTTGGAATAAAGAACATTAAGAAAACTGAAAATTACAGTTGACTAATTGAATGGAATTAGTATTGGTAATAGAATGGAATAAAAATAACTATAGTTCAGAGTCAAGATATATATATATATATATATATATATATATATATATATATATATTAGATAGGTGGAAGAGACACAAAGGAAGGTCTCGCAAATTGGCGTATTGTCAAGATGTTAGGTGGAAGAGACATAACAACTATAAAATATGCATCACTACAACAACAACCATATACAACTAGAGGAGGAGGAGAGTAGAAACCAAGGCCACACATTCATGGAAGAAAATAACCCTCCCAAGGAGAGGACACGAGAGGATCCAAGTATTCAAGGTTTATCTCCACAAGTGTACATGTAAAACTCACATTCATTGGGTAATGAAATTTGATTTATTCTTTGAATCTATTGTTGTTCATGTTTATTTTCTATTGTGTGTCTTTTATTTTCATTTAAAAGCAGAGATATTAGGGTAGATTTATTTCATAGAAAGCTAGGGTTTTAGTTGTATAAACCCATTTGTCTATAACTTTGTTTTTTTTTTTGACAACAACGGATAATAGATTTTTCATTATAGAAAAGCAGTGGCAAGCCACTGGTTTTGTTACATATGAATTTAGCCAAGCTCGAATAAACTAGGAGGCTATACTCTCCAACCTGGCGATGGATTTTTAGAGTTAAACAATTTGCTATATGCGGAGGCTTCTATACAAAATGCCTTCCTCACAGAGTTATTTACAAAAACCCATTCCTGGCCTAAGTACTATTGGCCAAAATTCTTTGAACTCCCCCTTCTTGGACAGGTCCCTCTCCTGCTTCCAGTCTTTGTTCAGTTACTCCATTTTCTCTTCCAATTTGTTGACTCTGTCTTTGAATTCTTTCTTTGGTTCTTTGAGATCTTTGCATAGTTTCCCCAACTCCTCTGAGAGCCCGAATTTGGTTGAGGTGATGTCTACTTCAAGCATTTCCAGTTTCTTCCCTACGTCAATGTCCAAGCTCTGGATAAAGTCATCTAGATTGTGCAACTGATGCTTGAGACTCTGCAAGTTTTCTTCCAGTGATGCCAACCTTTCCTCTGTCGTGGGCTTACTTCCTAAACTTGACATCATCGCCTTCCTTGCTTCTTCTGGGTTGTTGTGTCTGCATGAGCGTCTCCTACCTCTGGTCGTTATGCCTCTATGTGGCTTTCTTCCTAGCCTGCGACTGCTCCTGGAATAAGTCCCTTCCCTGTTGCTCCTTTTAACTACGAATTCCTCCAGATTCGGTGCAACCATCCGATTCACGCGATCTAGGGAGCATTTGCGTTTTGTTGGCCTTTTCTGGAGTTTCAACGACCAAATGATTGGTGATTCCCTCATTACTGACATCCTCCTTATCGATGACTGCGTTGGATTCGACCCTGTACTTTCGAGCATGTGACTTTTTCCCTTGCCAACTCGCATCCCTGTCATCTCCCAGTCGCTTTTCCCTTGACTCATGGTACTCCAAGCTGGTTGAGGTTCCATTGATTTGTAAGGTTCCAATGCTTGAGAGGGATCCTTTTTTGGCCTCTGCGTCTACTGATGCATTCAGATTCCAGAGGACGTGGTATATCTGATAAGTTCGTAGATTTCCTAGGAGGAGATGGATTTTCTCCAATGTGTGTTGGAGTTTTTCATTTTTGATTTTATGACAAAGGACTAAGGCTTGGATTATTACTCAGGAGTCCCCTATTATCACCAGATCCTGGATGTTGTGTATAATAGCTCGATTTATCCCTTGCCAGAGGGCCAATGCTTCTGCTCTGATGTTAGTTTCTATTCCAAGTCCCTAGGCAAAACTGATTTCTGGGTGACTAATGGGGCTTACTAGGACTCCACCTGCCAATCCTGGATTTCCCTTGGAGGCCCCATCAAAGAACAAAATATGCTTATTTTATTTTCTTTTCCATTCTTCGAAATCTTTCTCCTCCTTTCAAATTTCCCAATCTTCCTTGTGTGAACTGTTGCTTGTTTATTGCTGTTGATCTCGGAGTTTAAAGTGTTTAATCCAAAGTTCCTCATCCATCTCTAAGGGCCTTGAGTTCTTTTCTTTGCAGAAGTAGGGGGTGCTCTCACAAAAATAGGCCTTTATCTTTGTAGCAACTTGAGCTGGGATACTTTTGGTTTCCCTAAATAACCTGTTATTTCGATTGAGCCAGATCTTCCAGAGAATGAATTTTGGGATAGTTCTCCATAGGGTGGAGATTTGTCCCTTTTTTGTTGTTTGAAAGGGACAGAGGGAAATCCAATTTAGGAGCAGGATGGTGGCCTCTTGAGGTAAAGGTAGAGTGTTGGGTTGCAGTCCAAGGGCCAGCTGCCAAACCTCCTTGGAGAATACGTAGTTTAAAAGTAGGTGGTCTATGGTCTCCTCTTCTTGAAAGCAGAGAGGACATCTGGAAGGGCCTTCCCATCCTCTTCTTCTTAGATTTTCTCTAGTTAAAATACCTCTATGAGCCATGGTCCATACAAACATATCTATCTTCAGAATTGACTTGGATGTCCAGATGGCTTTCCAAATTGTTGGATCTGGAGGGACGTGAGGGACTGTTGTTGTGTGTTGATACCTTGCTGCTGTAGTGTAAATTCCAGAAAGTGCTCCCCATCCTCTTTTGTCTTTTTCCCCTTTCTTTAATGGGGATTTCCCTTGCAAACAATACTTCAGAGTCTTCCATTCCTCTTCAAGCTTTGGGGGTAAGTTAGCAGTTTCCCACATTAGCCAAGTTTTTCTCTCATCATTTCCCCAAATTGGGATGTCCCACATACTGTTTAAATTCTGGTTTCTCATCCACTCTTTAAGTCAGTCAAAACCCTGCCTCGAGCCTAGAGGTGGGTCTCCCATGATTGAATCTTCCCAAACATTGATTTCCTTACCATTTCCTGGTATCCAGGTGAGTTGTGGTCTAAAATGTATTAAAGCCTTCTGGCACAAAGAGAAAATTGGGGATCCTTTCTCCACCTTCGCTGGGCGGTCAAGGCATTTTTTCCTTGGGCCTCGAAAGTACTTCTTCCATAATGCTCTTTTACTCCAGGAGGATTTCCCGGTGATTATACTCCAAAGAATCTTTGCTCCCAGTGCTAAGTTTTGAGTGTGGATATTCTTAAATTGGAGGCCCCCTTCTAAGTAGGGCTTGGTTACTTTTTCCCAACTTATTAGATGAAATTTTCTCCCTGTTTGCTTCCCTCCCTCCCAAAGGAAACTTCTGAACAACGCTTCGATTTTATGGATCATGGTAACCGGGGCCAGTAACAAGGAGCTTTGGTATATTGGAATGCTTTCTAGCACTGCTTTGATGAGGACCACTTTACCCGCAAGGTTTAGCCATTTTTCTCCCCAGGAGTTTGTTCTGTTTTTTAACTTATCTATCAGTGGGGTCCAATGTGAAGCCTTTGGTTTGGATTTGAAAATTGGGACTCCCAGGTATTTAAAAGCATCCCAGGAGGTGCAACCTTCCATTCCCAGTACTCGTGAAATATCTAGCATCTCCCTTGGAGTTATGTTCTATCCGTAGATCTTGCTTTTAGTCAGGCTTATCATACTGCCAGAGATTTCTGTGTAAGCATCTAACTCTTTTTTAAATTTCTTTGTCGTCAGCATACTCGCTCCTCCCATCAACAACATGTCATCCGCAAATTGGGCATGATTAATTTCTTTTACCCCAGGGGCTATCCTCAGGCCAAGAAGGTTATTATGCATTTGGCCATGATCCAGTTGGAAGCTGAGTACTGAGGCTTGGATGGCATAAAGAAGTGGAGAAAGAGGACATCCTTGCCGAAGACCTCTGGAGGCTTGAAATAACTTAGTTGCACGACCATTCACAAGAGGGGCTATCCAAAGGGAACCAATGCAAGATTTTATCTAGTTTATAAAGGAAGGGGTGAAACCAAAATTTTTCATGACCTTGAACAAAAATTTATGCCTAACTCTATCAAATGCATTGGCAAGATCAAGATTAATTATCATACCTTTGTCTTTTCTTCGGATGCTTGAATGCAAGGCCTCTTGAACCAGGATAATGTTGTCAACTATATACCTGCCTTTTACAAAACCGCCTTGATTTTCCGGGATGGTTGCTGGGAGAATTTTTTTAATTCTGTTGGCTGTTATTTTTGTGAGGATTTTGTAACTAGTGTTGCAAAGAGATATTGGGCGAAACCTTCCAAAATTAACTGCTCCTTTTTCTTTTGGAATAAGAGCCAGGAAATAAGAGTTTGTTCCTCTTCCTATCTTGCTACAGTTCTAAGATTTCCAAATCAGTTTTGTAAAGTCTGATTTTATTATATCCCATCTATTTTGAAAGAATCTGGCTGTGAAGCCATCTGGCCCTGGTGCTTTGTCTGGGTTCATTTGATCAAGTGCATCTTTAATTTCTTGTTGATCGACTACCTTGGTTAGGCTGATGTTGACTTCTTCTTGGATGAGGGTCGGGACTAGAGAAAACGGGTAGGCTTTGGAGTCTATGGCATAAATTTGAGTTTCTGTATAGAGAGTTTCAAAGGCATCTGTTGCAGCTGCTTTTATGCCTTCAAAGTCTGTTATTATCTGACTTTGTACCTAAATTTCAGTGACTTTCTTGAACTGCTTTCTTGCTTCAGCTTGTTTGTGGAAGTAGCTAGTGTTTTTATCTCCTGCTTCCAACCAGAGGATTCTGGATTTTTGTTGCCAGTAATTTTCCTCCTCTCTACAGACTTGATGCCATTTCCTTTGGAGCTAGTCTTCTTGATGCAAAGTTTCTTGGGTGATTTCTTGGTCATCCATTTCCATTTGGTGTTTTTCAAGCTATTTTTGGGCTTCTTGGCGAGTTAACATTGGGTTTGAATGGGGTTTTGCCCAAGATTTTAGCGCTACCTTTAGTCTCCTGAGTTTTTCTTCCCATACAAAAAAGGATGAGCCTCTTACTATTTCATTCCAGGTTTTGGTAACCAGGTCATGGAAGCCTTCATATTGGAGACAGGCTGGGCTGAATCTGAAGGGGATTGGTCTGAGATTCTTGTCATGTAAAATTTCCAACAAGATTGGTTTGTGGTTTGACACACTATGTGGGAGGATGGAAGAGGAAGGGGTGAGGCCCAAAAGCAAAAAAGAGCTTTGGACTAAGAACCTATCGAGTCTAGCTACAATGTGCTCCAATCCTACCCTCTTATTTGACCACGTGTATTTCCCTTTAGTTGGTTTGACATCCTCGAGATCCCAATCAGACATGATATCTTCTACCCATTCCCTTGCTAGGTCTTGCACAATGGAGCCACCTTTTTTTCTCGGTCATAGCTAGGGTCACATTTAGGTCCCCCCCAATAATGATATTTTCTAGATCATTTAGAAGCAGGTAATCTTTTAGAGTGTCCCAACAACTTCTTTTTTCCTCCAAGAGGACAGGTACATAGAGATTGAAGAGACTTACATGTCGACTCGTTTCTTTGGGAAGAAGGTTGGTGTAGATCCAATTCTTGCAAGTTTCATATTTAATGAGGTCAAACTTCATAGTGTTCCAGAGGGTGCCTATACCTCCTGAGGCTCCTCTTGCGCTTTCTGCTATTCCTTGGCTTGTTTTCCAAAGTGCTTTTGTTGTGTTGAGGAAGTCTTTCCCTTCCATATTGGTTTTCTGGATTAGAAGGATTTCAGACTTTGAAGTTCTGATGATATATTTAAGTGCCTCTTCCTTTATTCTACTGCCAAAACCCCTATATTTCTAGGATGTTAGTCTCATGATTTACCTGGGTGTTGTGAGTGGGAAATCCCTCTAGGGACTAGCACTTAGGGTTAGATTATGCATGCAGAAAAGACCTAAAGATCTCTACTTTCTACTGTCGTCCCAGACCTAATCCCCATTATTCTTAAGAAAATACATAATTAGAAGAGCATACCTTATTACGAGCGTTTGATGTAGATCCCTCCTTACGCTTGATCATTTTTTGATTGCATCTCTCCTCCCAAGGATGACCTACATTCACATAAAACAAGCAACAAACTCTGCATGCATTTGATCTATAGATTAACGGGTTAGAGATTTCAATAAACAAGTATACAATAAATCATAAAAACCTCATATGGTGGGACGAGAAAAGTATCTCTTTATTATTAACTTCAACAAATCAACTTACAATGATGAAGTCGACCACTACTCCATGAACCTGGTCCTGGGCTCCTCTTCTACTGTCCTTCAACTTCTTTTCTCTATCTCTCTTTTTGCACAAGGAAGGCTAAAGGGTTGGGACAAAGGGAATATGCAATTGGGTATAGTTTCTTTACTATGATTCTCCTCTTCCAAATGGGACCCCTAACCCTTATTTTATAGGCTAGAAGAAGCTAGGTATTTGGACGAACCCTCGACCATGCATGGTCAGAAGGTTCAGTTAACTCAGCCAAAGTTGTGTGTTCTGTCAACAACTTTCCTTTTTTCGTGCTTTTGTAGGTGCATGCGGGCTATTTTGGGTCAGCGAGTGTGTACATGCATGTAGTAATAGTGTAGGGAGCATGGGCCTTTATAAAAAATGTTTTTAAGAAGAGTTGTTCAACAGTGTTTTGGAAAAGAAGGAATATGAGATGGCCTGATGTTAGGTAAGCTTGTATGGTGCAAATTAGGGTTATAACAGATGCCCCCTAATGTGTGGGGTCAGAAGAGCATCTGATGGCCTAAATACATTACCAATATTTACTGATGTGCCGAACAAGTGAGCCCAGGAACCGGAAATTGGGAGGCACCATCTGCAAAAATAACAACTATCTCATCGAGGCAGGCATACCCATGCTCGGGATAGAATAAATGCATGGCTACCAATCAAATACACTGTAGATACATGTCATATAACTTTATAAAATGTAGCCACGAACGATACACAATGGAGCTACATCTCGAAAACAAAAAGATATATATGTAGAGTATCCATCTTCTTAGAAGTTGATAAGGCCTGATGGTTGGAGATGAGGTCTTCAGAGCTCAAGCAACAACTACAAAAAATTCAAAACTCGGGTAGGAGTGTAATAAGAGTGTACGACTTCACTACCTAGAGGTCTTCGACGGCTCGTCGGTCATGGAATAGAGAATCTTGATGATCAGATTGAAGGCTTCATTGATTTCGAACAAAGACTTGATTGGACGTTCAGGATGGTCGAGTATGAGGGCAAGAGACAAACTGTAGAGGGGCCGAATTAGGCTTGGTAAAAACTTCCCTTGGACAACAACACGACAAATGATGAGACTCAGGCAACATGGCATTAATCATAAGTTCACGAGGTAGGAGGTAACACAAACTCTCCATATGTTTGGAAGAATAACCAAACAGAGGAGGACACAACTCTATGTAGCAAGAACAACTTCCTAAGGTCGTACTAAATCCCTGAGTTTGACGAAAAAACAGACAAATGTGCTTTATCCAAGGGCGACTAATTGTGCTGCCAATAAAGAAAATACTTTTCCCTTCCTCTTTTTGGGGTATATTTGATTTTTTTGTTGTTTTCAATTATTTTGGAAAAAAGAATAAAGGAATGTTACGTTACAATGGAGGAACGAGTGGTACAAACATACAAGTTCAAGGCGCAAGGACAATATTGATGTTCAGAACAATGATACTTAGGAAAAATCCTTTGGGGGCCAAGGGTGTTAAGACGTAGAGGCAAAGTGCTACAAGGCTTGCGTATAAGGTATGCTTTAGATGGTTCAGTTGGGAGCAACATGGAGCCGACATTTAGACCAAAGACGCAGGTATGCAAACACGGTTAACAAAACACACAATGGAAACGTCCTTCGATGTAAGTTTAACGAGCCCAGAGAAGGTAAGATCGGTGGTTTTTCATATTTAGAGAGTTTGAAAAAACGTAAAAGGAGACTCCATTGGGGTACCATTTTTGAAGATAGTCTAGTCGGTTCGAAAAAGGGGTAAACTAGCACCGACAAGATGTCTATTCAAAACCATTTTAACAAGTGTGAGAAAGACAAGATCACTCGACCATTTTTTCATTTTTAAGGAGTCTGAAAAGAGCTTAACTATGGACTCCGTCAGGAATGTTCTTACGGACCAATTTAACGAGTGTGAGAGAATAAGGTCACTCGACGATCTTTTCAATTTTAGGGAGTTTGAAAAGAGCTTAACTATGGACTCCGTGGGGGTTCCTTTTTCATAAATTTAGTACCTCAGGCCCGAAAAAGGGTTAAAATGATACCTGAGAGTACTCTTCTAGAGAACTGAAGTTCCATAGAGTATACCTTTGTTCGTATAGTTGACCGTCTGGACCGAAAAAGGGGTAAACTACCATCGGACAGATGTGCCTTCAAATTTCAGTTTAACGAGCATGAATGACCACAAGATTGCTCGACGATCTTTTCATGTTTAGAGGGTCTAAAAAGGGCTTAAAAGAAGACCCATGTAAGGAACGTTCTTATGGACCAATTTAACGAGTGTGAAGAAACAATATCACTCGACAATATTTTCATCTTTAGGGAGTCTGAAAAGGGCTTAAAGAAGACTCCATGGGGGCTACAACTCATGTATGAAACTGGTTCAGGTAGATCCCGCTGCTAGGCTCAGACTAGCAGTCTCTTCGATAGTCAACTTGGGAAGTCTCCCAAAAGGGAAGAAAACACAAACCACGTAAGTCCTCCTGCAGGATAGAAATCGTAGTCATGGCTTCAAGGATAGCCTCATCTGAAGGCAATTCAAAATCCAAGAAATCACGCAAACGAGGGTCGACAGTCCCAAAGGGTGAAGTAAACTGACCATACCCCATATGACGATGGAGGTTCTGACCAGGACTGGCTGAGTCTATCAACGAAGAATCACGATCACAAGGGCTTGAGGATCTACTAACAACAAGATCAGACTCAGAAGGATACTCAAGCCTACTTGGACCAAGAGGGGGAAACAAGGGCTCCCATGCCCCCATTGGATAATCCAATGGATCAATTGTTGAGACCAAGTCTCGAGAGGGAACACATGATTGCACAGGTTTCTTCTCAGAAGCAATTGAACATCGAGGATAAGATGCCACATAATTAACCCGTGGAAGGGTAGAGTCTACATAAACACTAGGAACATATAAAGGGGTAGTCTGAAATAATGATAAATTAGGATGGTGATTATCAGATGCCAGCTGGTCGATAGTGACAATGCTTCCATTGTGAGGGAAATGCATCACCCGGAAGAGCGTAGACACCACAACATTCATAGCATATACATAATCATGCCCGAGAAGCATGTTGAAATCTAACGGGCCGTGCACCACTATAACATCGACATGGACAATCTTCCCACCTAACGAGATAGGAAACTGAGGAAGAACCCCCAAATATTCACTAGGATGTTTTTCAAAAGCCAACAGTTCATGCGAAGAAGACACAAGCTCGGGAGATCCCAAGACTTTCCAAACCGAGGAGGATAAAATACTTGTAGAGGCTCCTTCATCCACAATACATCGATAAATGTTTGTTGAATTAACTTCAACCCTTATTTGAAAAGGTGCGGCAGAAGGAAGATGAGGATCAACAAGGTCATTCCAATCAAAGGAAACCATCCTAGGGCTTGGAGGGAGTGTGCTCGGAACGAGTGGAATGCCCCCTTGTTCTGAAAGTACTGAACCAAAAATGCTAAAAACATAGTCGATAGACACATCACTCCCCAAAAGAAGAGTGGGATCATCCAATGATTGAATCGGCATGACCACTTTCACAAACAATGGCTGAATAGGCTGCAGGACTACATGGTCTAAAGGCACCTCACCCCGCAAAAGAGGAGTGGGATCAGCCGATGACTGCATCGGCATGACTACTTTCGCAACCAATGGCTGAATAGGCTGCGAGACTACATGGTCTAAAGGTACCTCACCCCCGAGAAAAGGAGTGGGATCAGTGGATGACTGCATCGACATGACCAATTTCTCAACCAATGGCTGCATAGGCTGGGAGGAAACCTCAAAAGACTCAGAATTAGAAGAGCTTGCAGACAGGGACCACAGTCTTTGTACCTTTGGAATGTCAGGGCACAAATGAGTAAGGTGATGTCCCTTGCAAAGCTTACAAGAGAACTTAGGCTTACGTCCTATCCATCTAGGTTTCTCAACAAAATTAATGCCCCCAACATGACTAGCAGTGGTTGGTTGCACATCTCCAACAGGACTTGCAGAGGTTGGTGATGGGTTGATAACATGACTTGCAGAGGCTACATACCTATTACCAGTACGACTAGGAGTGACTGGACTTTTTCCCCCAGCATGACTTGCAGAGGGTGGGTGTGTGCCCCCAACATAACTTGCAGAGGCTGGGTGCTGGTATTCAACGTGACTTGCAGAGGTTGTCGACCTATCTCCAACATAACTCGCATAGGTTGGTGATTTCTTCTTCCTATTCTTCCTCTTTCTATTTTGTTTAGACTTCCGATTACTAGTAATTATACTTTCACTAGAGGCGATAGAAGGAGGAGGAGAAGACTTTGCTGACGAAGAAACATCGACAAGGTGCCCATGACATAAAGTTCTTAACTGAGAAGTGTCAAGATCATTTGGGACATTTGGAATGGTACCCAACCAAACTGGTAATCCCACATTCAACCCAGGAATGTACAAAGTGGCCATCAAAGGGACACCAACATTTCCGAAAAAGGGAAAAGCACAAGAATCCCCTTGTGAAGGGGCTCCTTGGTTGGTATTTTCGAGAACTTTATCCATGAAGATCTTATGCACAAGTTCTCCCCTTGCGGGATCGTTCAAATCCGTAAAAGTCTCACACACTAACTCTGAAGAACCAGTGGTATCAAAACAACGCCTATAAAAAGGCAGCTCCACGTTTCTAAGAGGAAGACCAAAAAAGTCCTCATGACTGGCGGAGTGGGTGGTCTACCACCCTAGGTCAGAGACCCAAAGCAATGACTAACTAACTCACTATGGAAAACTAGGGAGAACATAGCACACACTTAAAGTTCCTAAAGGAAAATCAAGCAAATGACTAACTAGTTGGAAGAACAGTTACACCAACCAACACTAGAGAAACTTACCGATGCAAGTGCAACTTGAACACGGAAGCACCCTCCGGGTATACTCTACAAAGTGTGGCCCGATGTATGTCCTAGGTATCGCGGTATACCCCCACAATCACCTGTGTATGTCTTTAAAAAAGATAGGCAACTAGGTTGCCAGCATTCAAACAGTCACCAGGCGGGTACAGTTGAAAGTCCGGTAGACCACAATGAGCAGGGTATCGAGCCTGAAACCTGTCAAGGGTATCGAAGGCAAGTGGTCTGGAAGACAACTGGGGACCTCGAACGGATTCGAGACCCACGAAGCTCCGTGGAAAATGAAATCAACAAAATTCCAAGACAAGCCTTCTATATGTGTTCTCCACTATGATTGGTCCAACTTTGGAGGGGTTATCTCCGCTACCTTTCTGCACGCGACCTCGTGTTTAGCCCCTGTGTTAGAGGGGGGTCCTGGATAAATTTCACGATACCAGACTTCTACACTCCATAGCACAGACTCGTATGTTTTTTTTATAGCCTTGAAGAGTTTCCTCTCCAACCTAAATCAAGGCTCTAGCCTAATCTAGTTGATGGACCCTACAAACATAAAGTCTAGTAATTTTTAATTAGCATTCTTTTTAAGGCTTGATTTACTCAAAAGGGGTATGGTAGTGCAACTGATGTTGTTAAGAATCTTTGTGAAAAATGATGAAACTTATATGAACATTGGCAAAGAATGATTATATATATATATTTTTGAAATTCTTTTAAGATGAGAAGAAAACACAACACTATGCTAATTTCTTTTCTTTTTCAAATAACAATGCAAAGAAAATGGCAGGAAAGAAAGAGACCTAAAAAGCTAAGTTTTGTTTTTTTTATATTTTCTTCCAATCAAATCAGAAATAACAAAAGATTCTAAAAGAGACTAATGAATGCACGATTCATGCCCCCCCCGGGCCATCAGGGGGATTTTTTTTTCAAAATGCAACTCATTTTTCTTAGAAATTCAAGCTAAAAATAAGCTAAAAAAGCTAAGAAACAGAAGAAATATTTTCATGAAAAAGCAAGCTATTGTTGTGATCAAACCCAAGTTACTGACCACTATGACAGAGATCCAAAAACCTAAGAGGTATAACTCTCATCAATGGAAAGTATGATTGCCTCACCTTCAACAAAAATTTTCTCCACAAGCACACTGCTGACAGTTCAACAACAAGTGTGTGCACGCGAGTTGTGTAAAGTCAAAGAGCGTGTACATGTGTGCTGGCCTTATACAGGCCGCATGTATCTCTAAAAATCTGAGAAAAATAAAAAGACAAGCAATCCAGCCCAGGCAGAGACCATTGATACTGAGAACCAGGATCTCTTGAAGGCTTAGACACTTTCTTCAACAGAAAATAATTCGAGGGAAAAAAATCATAGAACAAACCAATCTGAGGTGAAACCTAAGCTATAGAATGCAACCAACAAAGACTAGAAAGAGTTCCAGAAAACCCCTGAGAATGGATAATTTTGACAGGGAAGAGGATGACTGCCTCAAAACGTTTCTGGAATCATACATGTTACTGTTACTTCTTCAACTAGCGTATACACGCGGGCTGTAAGAATGCAAGGCACGAGTACAGGCGTGCAGACCTTATACAGGCTATGTGTACCTCTGTGGGTCTTGAAAGAAAAAAAAAAAATCACAGTCAAGCAAAGAAACAGAGATAAATGGTATGGAAGACTAGAATCTCTGTTAGCTCAGACTCGTGCAGAAACTTCAAAAATAGGAAATGAAACCAATTTTTAAAAATACCCAAAAATATTCCTAGAAACCCTACAGACTTCCCCAGTATGGTCGCCAATTCTGTTGTGAGCGGGAAATCCCTCTACAGACTAGCACTTAGGGTTAGATTATGCTTGTAGAAAAGACCTAAAGATCTCTACTTTCTACCGTCGTCCCAGACCTAATCCCTATTATTCTTAAGCAAATACATAATTAGATGAGCATACCTTATTAAAGGCATTTGATGTAGATCCCTCCTTACTCTTGATTGTTTTTTGATTGCAACTCTCCTCCCAAGGCTGACCTGCATTCACATAAAACAAGCAACCAACTCCACATGCATTTGATCTATAGATTAATGGGTTAGAGATTTCAATAAACAAGTATACAATAAATCATAAAAACCTCATATGGTGGGACGAGAAAAGTATCTCTTTATTATTAACTTCAACAAATCAACTTACAATGATGAAGCCAACCACTGCTCCATGAACCTGGTCCTGGGATCCTCTTCTACTGTCCTCCAACTTCTTTGCTCTATCTCTCTTTTTGCACAAGGAAGGCTAAAGGGTTGGGACAAAGGGAATATGCAATTGGGTATAGTTTCTTTACTATGATTCTCCTCTTCCAAATGGGACCCCTAACCCTTCTTTTATAGGCTAGAAGAAGATAGGTATTTGGACAAACCCTCGGCCATGCATGGCCGAAAGGTTTAGTTAACTCGGCCAAAGTTGTGTGTTCCATCGACAACTTTCCTTTTTTCGTGCTTTTGTAGGTACACACAAGCTGCTTTGGGTCAGTGAGCGTGTACACGCGTGCAGTAATAGAGTAGGGTGCGTGGGCCTTTATAAAAAGTGTTTTTAAGAAGAGTTGTTCAACAATGTTTTGGCAAAGAAGGAATCTGAGATGGCCTGATGCCAGGTAAGATTGTATGGTGCAAATTAGGGTTATAACACTGGGGGGGAAGTATTGACCCATTGGGGGGCCCTGGAGTGCTTCCTTGTCTACCTTACATTGATCAGCTATCTGATTGTTGGTTGTGATCCATTCAAGATGTCTTTATATGTCTCCTTTTCTCGTTCTTCTTTCTTGGATTTCCTTCCTCTTCTTGGTTTTTTTTGGGTGATAATGGTGTCACTCGTGCCCTCTCTTTCATTGTCTAAGGAGACCTCTCCTTCCTCCACTTATGGTTCTATGTTCTTTCCCTTTGTAGTTTGTCCTTGTGCTTTCTCCCTTTTAGGCATCAACGTCTCTTTGGCTTCTGGTGTTGACTTCCCCTGCATCACTTCAACTATTAGAACTTCCTGAGGAGATTCACCTACTGTTTTCTCTACCTGTTTTGGTTCCAACGCTCTAAAAATGTTCTCTATCACTGTTTCTGACAGGTTTCCTTTCTCCTTGGGCTATGCAAGGTTTTTCTTTTCGTTCCTTGGGCCTTTTTCTCAGGATGTTTCTCTTCCTTTTCTGGGTTGTTTCCAACCTTCTCCATTGTCCTTCTCCTTGTTTGGATTTTTAGGGAAGTTTTGCTGAAAGTGGTCGTATTCATGGCAGACCCTGCATTTGAATGGAAGTTGTTCATATTCTAGCTTCTAGTAATGATGCCAGCCTCCTACCTTTAACTTTATTACTTCTGGGAGACCCATCTCTAGGTCCACTTCCACGCAGATGCCCGCGTAGGAGTATTGGTCCTTGGGGTCTGCCCTATCAATATATTGACCAAGCCCATTTCCGATTGCCTGGAGCAAAGTGGGGTTCCAGTAGTGGATTGGAATATTTGGAAGTTTGACCTAGACCGAAACGTCTTTGGGTACTTCAACCACAGGATCAAAGCTTGGCGTCCAGTGGTTCAGGTAGAGCCTTTGAGTTCCCATGAAATACGGTCCATTCCTAAATATGAGATCTCCGTCTTCTTGAGAGATGAATTCAAAAATAAAGAAACCTCTTCCCACCGCATAGCAGGTTACACTATTCTGGATCAGCAGGTGCCAGTTTCTTTGGATCCAGTTGTCTGTAGATCTGGCTGATGGCCAAATCCCCATGATTTTCCCTACCAGTCCATGATCTGACAGGGATATTGCTACATGCATAGGGTGGTCAGGGGGAAGAACAATCTCTAGAATCAAGTCGAGCTTCTTTACGAAGCTTGGGGGGGTAGCTGGGGGAAGCTTCTTGCTTTGGGAAGCCAGTAGCTTGCAAAAGGAGTCTACAGTAGAAGGAGGGGATGATGGCTCCCCTCCTCTGGAGGTTTCCATGGCTGCAGCAAAAACTCTTTAGAAGCTTAACCCTAGGCAGCCTCAGAGCAGTTTTTTTGCAGTCAACTTCTTTTTTTTGTCTATAGCTTTGTTACAACCACAAAGTTTGCAAATTTGCACACTATACCTGCACACTTGCACCAAAAAAATGACAACTCCATTAGGGATCCGAGCCAATATCAAGATCCTTGGTTGTGGGTGTGTAGAAAATGGTTGTTTTCCCATTTTTGTTTTGTTTTATGAGGTTTTTTAGGGTTTCTAACATTCTATGGGTTTATATTCATGTTCACAAGTTATAGGTGCTGGAAAATCACTTAGGAGCCCCAGGGAACTAATGCAATAGGTCCAGATTTAGCCCTAGGGAGTTGAGGCCATAGGTCTAGATTTAGACCCAGGGACCAATGCACTAAAACATAGCAACATGAGTGTTGGTCAACGCACTAAACAACACATGTATTTGCACTATTTCGGGTAACTTTTTGGAGTTGCCAAAATTTTGAATTTCTTTAGTTTCCCATGCTTTTTTAGGTTGTTTTAGTTGTTGTTTAGGACATGTAGATGTCCATTTATTTGTTAGTTTATTGGTAGGCTTAAAATCACTCTCAAACCTAAGGGATTGTGGAACAAACCCCCAAGGGGTTTCAATACCTTTCCCTCAAGTGGCTTTCTTGGGATTTGGCTCTTTATTTTCCTCTGCAAACAAGATGTAACTTTGACTTCTAGTGGTTGTTCATACATGTAGGTTATTTTTCATTTTCATTTCACTTTTTGAAAAGAAAAAGGAAAGACATATAGGTTAGGGAAAAAGAGCTAGGTTTCATTACTTAGTTTGTTATTGTTTATTACAACTACATATTTTGTTATCTCATTGTTATAGAATATCAATGTAGTTCAGGTTTTCATATTAATACATTAGTGAAAAGAAAAATGCCACTTAGGACCCCAATTTTTGCATGACAATAGGGCCTTTCTTTGCAAATTTGAGTTCACATTTTGGAAAAGAATTGTTTGTTTTATGTTTCTAAATTAGTATGCAAGTTATTTTTGTTTAAATTGAAAGAAAAGTCAACACTTAGTATTTTGATTTATTTACTTGCATTTTTTAAATTTCAATTTAGTATTTTCTTTTCCGAAATATTTATTTTCAACATTTTTTAATTTCCACAATTAATTAATCAATACACACCACCAACACATAAAGAACACCTTAATTTTATGCTTGGTTCACGATGCCAAACTCAACCATAATATTAACCCTTCACTAAACAAACACTTAATCCCCCTTGGGCACCAAAAGAATTTTGCAGTTAAGGTGGGACCATTGGGATAGGGATCCAAACAATTCCCCTTGGTCACTTACATCTGAAACATAGAAGTTATCATCTTAGGGAACTAAAATCCTTGTTAATGGACATGGTCCCAACTTGTTTGGTAACATGTGTGCTCTCATAGTGGATAATCAGAGGTGTGATTAAGACTCCTTTCTCGTTCACTAATGAATATACCTAGACCATTTGATTTCAACTTGAAGGAAAGGTAACATGTTATACATGTCTATGAAGAGGTAGCATAGTGGCCAATCTTATGTTTCTTTTACCCAGGTGACTCTCGGAGGAGGGAGGGAACCCAAGACATAATTTTATGGGCCAAGGGACCTCTCATTACCCACTACCCCATAGTTATAACTCTCTCTCACACATTCACTCAACTATGCAGGGGACCTCATCGCCCCTATTGTTAGTTGTTTGGAAGGTCCCCATCCATAGTCTAGGTTTTGTTTGAGTGCTTAGTAAATCTTTTAGGATAGAGTATTTTTTTTTTGATAGGATGGAACTGCTTGAGTTAGGTTTTAGTTACTTAGAAAATACACTTCAAACCACTTATGCACCACTTGAGCATGTAGTGTGTGTGTTTTCTTAGTAGTTGTTTAAACTCACTTTTTCTTTTTATTATCCTTTTTTATAAGCTTTGTACATTGATAGATGCTTACCTTAGGACATCATAGCTCCCCATAGGAGTTTTTATCATAGGATTCAAGGAATTTGAACTGAGTTCCCCATTAGGCCTACTATCCTCTCTTCTCGATGAAATAAGCCCCCTTGCCCTAACCTATCCTCAGGTTCTATCCCATCTAACTCGGAACGCCCCTCCCCTTTGATGGGTACTGGTACATTGAATGTTATGAAATAAAAATACTAGATAAAAATAATATTTCAAATCATAGCAAGAACACACATAAATCATAGGAGATTTATCTTGGAAAACCCTTACAGGAAAAACCAACCAACAATAGATCTATTATTACATTTGGACAAACTCGGGAAAGTCGGCCAATCTCTTGGCCTCGACCAAGTGAACCTTCACCACTAAAATATTGACACATTACAATGGAGTATCACCATCCTTTTATAGGATTTCATTATATGTAATCTATGGGATCAATACCACGAGTAACCCATACCGTGTGCATGAAACCACCACCGTAGAACTAACAAATTTGACTCTTTCACCAAGTCAAGTTTAACCTAACATTCCCCCCTTTAAAATTAACTTGGGTTTTCCCATGACTAAATCTAACAAAACTCTCTCAAAGTCAGGGTATCCAAGAATCCCACATTGTTAAGAACCAATACTGAATACAAAAGCGCCACAACAGATATAGAAGAACAATATATAAAAACACCACTTTATTATATCAAACCCTTGAGGTAGAGCAACACCATACAATGGATCCTATTATGGAAGGGATCCTCTCCTTTTCACTTGCCTCTTCGAGGGGGCAACCTCCTAATGAGCTTCAGCTCCAAATACAATAATTCTCTTCATGTCTCATTACATTGCTTGAATCCCTTTATATAGTGTTACCATCACCTAAGAACATTCTAGAGGAGGAATCTTCTAGAAGTAGAACCTTCTAAGAAGTCCTCTTACATTTATTATATCTAATTACCCATTTATTATATCTAACTACCATACTATTATCACTATGGGCCCTCTGGGCCCCCCCACTACCTCTCTAGCTACCTTACATTCCATCCCCCTTATGAAAGCGTTGTCCTCAACGCTTGATATACAACCACATACCAGGGTCCCATGGATAATTGTGGACCATAATGCTGAAGAAGACTGAAGAACCAAGGTCCCATGTAGAAAGGAAATCCAGCATGCTGAAGTAGTCCAACCACCATTGTAAGCCCGGGTCCCATGTCCAGGTGCTCATGTGAACTCCCCGTGGAAGATTTTGGAACCCAATAACCAACTCCAAATGATGCTCTAAAGACTGACACCTATCATGTGGATCCAAATAAGAAAATCCATCCACATAGTGGAAAAGGGTCGTAGCAGAATCTGGAAGGAATAATACCACTGTAGAATATGCAGACTGAACGCTGGTAACTAGCTCCTGATGTGGGACATTGATTTTCTCTACAGAAGGTGGAGTGGAGTCATCAAAT
>ML778367.1:716529-737528 GCA_009831015.1 Picea engelmannii | reverse complement strand
TTTTTTTTTTAACTTGGGTGTTTTTATGAGTGGAACTCATATATACAACCCTTTTCTGAAAATTTTGCACAGAAATATACCTAAAACTTCCATAATGTCGCGGCCCTCTTTTTTTTTTCCTCCGAAAAAAAAATCTGCAAAAATAAAAAATATTTGCCCACAATGTCTGCCCAAGGAAAGTTCTCTGATACTAATTGTTAAGAACCTGAATAGATATACCAATATAATCACCACAATGACTAAATAAACAATAGATCCACAAATCAAGATAGAAGAAACCACACTTTATTATTACCAAACCCTTGAGGTAGGGCAACACCATACAATGGATCCTATTATGGAAGGGATCCTCTCATGTTCACTTGCCTCTTCCAGGGGGCATCCTCCTATTGAGCTATCGCTCCACAATACAATATTTCTCTTCCTATCTCATTACATTGCTTGAACCCCAATATATAGTTCTACCATCACCTAAGAACATTCTAGAGGAGGAATCTTCTAGAAGTAGAACCTTCTAAGAAGTCCTCTTACCTTTATTATATCTAATTACCCATTTATTATATCTAACTACCATAGTGGGTCTTATTTAATAATATAGTGGACCTAGTCCACCTTACATTGAATGAACTCCTGCTCCCTCTATCACCTAGGTCTATGTCTAGACTTTATCAGTGAAATTTCAAAACCGAGGTACACATGCTTAACTAGGTCTTATAGTCGTATGTCATTTTAAATTCAAGTCCATTATATTTTTTTTCAATGTTTTTATCCCGCCACTTATGTCACCATCCTCTCACCTTGTCATTCCTCCAGCTCTTGATGCTCACTTCTTGGTATATCTAAAAATAGATAACATATCCAACCACATCTGACATATCCATTAGATCTAAGCATCTAAGCTATATATCCTTCACACACTCTGAGCCAAACTGGTTAAGCGAGCCTTCACCACCCACCTTTAGGCCCTCTGGAATCACATGCAGCTGATTCCATTGATTCACCACCCACACATGACTCGTCCTCTACTATTTAAGTCTCACGTGGCCTTCAATGTCCTATAGAGATTTGAAACCTAGATCTGTTCTTCGACAACTGCATATTTCTTTTCATCATTGTCAACATTGCTCTCATACCAATTGTTAGGAAATAAAAATGTGAGAAAAAGAATATTTAAAATCATAGATACAACACACATAAATCACACAATATTTATCCTGGAAAACCCTTACAAGACAAACCAACCAACCATATATCTATTATTGCACTTGGCCAAACCTAGCCAAGTCGACCAATATCCTAGCCTCTACCAAGTGATCCTTAACTGCACAACTATTGACACATTACAATGGAGTATCACCAACCTTTTATAGGATTTCATTACATGTAATCCACGAGCTCAATTCCACGATTCACCAATATCATTTTCTCAAAACCAACATTGTTGACCTGACAACTTTGACCCTTTCACTGAGTCAATTTTAACCTAACAATCTAGTTCTAGGCCCACATTTCCCCCATTAGGTCCTTCATCCCCAAGTTCCACCATGGTTGGAGCTAACGCTAATCAAATCGCTACACAACCATCCTTTCCTTTCATGGTTGGTTTAAACCTATATGTTTTGAATAAGTTGATTAACGACCCCATCTATCATGACACCAATTGGCCTGCTATGCCAAAAAAGTTTCCCTTATATATCCCTAAGGTTGAAGGTAAACCAGGAGAAGACCCTTCTAACCACACCATGTCCTTCCACCTTTGATGTTCCTATAACCCCATCATGAAGGATTCAATTAGGTTAATACTTTTCCAACGAACCTTGATGGGCGTTGTTTCCAAGTGGTACATCGACCAACCTAGTAACACCCATAAAAAAATTCAGTCCATTTCCAAAGTGTTCTTTAACATCTTCCAAATTCCAATCCACCAAGATGTAGGCATAGAGATCCTAACTAAATTTTTTCAAACCACCACTACCCACATCTCAAACCACATTCATAAGTGGCATAGATGATGTGGTTTATGTAAAGCCCATATTAATGATGTCTTCCTTATTGATTGGTTCTTAAAATTCCTTCTTCCTCCCATTTCCAAAGGCGTAGCCATGACACTACCTCAGAATGAGGAAGAAGCCATCCAAAATGACCAACAATATAATATGATCTATTCCCAATTAGGGTATCTTTACACCATTCTTCCCAATGCTTCTCTCTCTCACTTAGGTGACTTGTTAGCACCAGGGGCATCCCACACAATAGATGGTATGGTCAGATCTATCTCCCATACTTATCCACATCCTACTCCCCCTGATCCTAATTGATATAGTAACTTTTATGGTGAGGTCCACACTTCCTATGGATATCAAAACCCCCCTCGGTATCCTTCATGTGTTTCATCTCAGATAATCCCTAACACAACTTATGTTGCACCTCATCCCCATCCACATCATCATGGTCAGGGTACACTTTATGAAAAATGTCCTCGTGGTGGTGTTTCCATGAACCCTTTATACCCTTTGCCTTGCTCACTTCCTGCTATATACGCCCCTCCAACAATATTACTCCAACCCCCTTGCTAGTCATCCTACATCCCTTCCTTAAGGGGAAGTGTATGCACAACAAACTACTCCTAACCACCCTAATCAGAAAAAGAAGAAAAACAAGGGGAAAGGAAAGAAGAACAATCAAAACCAGGGGAACTAGAGGAATCAAAACCATCCACCTAATACTAAGGGAAATCAACTTTCCATGAGATAAACCTAAGGTAACAATCCCCGACCCACACAGGGGAAGAAAAAAAACCTCTGCACCAATCAACCTTGCACTGGTTGTGGTGTCTACGGGCATTGCATTCATGAATTATCCATCTTACCTGAAATGAGTCAAATGTGGGAAGCAACTAAGGTTTCCAAGCATGCTAATAATCAAAATACCCCACCCTCTACATCACAATCATTTGTATAAATGAATCCTTTCTGAGCAGAAGATTTTTTTCCCATTTTTGAAGCCCCTCCATCTAGACCACCTCCCACTCCCAACCCTCTTGAGAATGGAAATTAATAGATCCTCTTCTTGTATTCAACTGATGTCAACCTCACTACTTGATGCTTCTAGTATGGTTTGCCTCTTGAGGCACAACCAACTAAGTCCTCTGATCCTCCTCCATCCATTAATTGATCTTTACAGATTCCTCTCCCTAATGCAAACATCCCTCATGGGGTTCCCAAGGTTCCACTAAGGTGGAATTCCCCTAACCCACATGGGTGGGAAACCCACCACTATAGCATAGTGGATGATTTAGCTCAATCCCCTACAACCATGTCATCCCTAAAATTATTCCAAAAGTGTCCTACATAAAGGAAGGATTTACTTGTTTCTTTGGGTGTTGTTGATCCATCAGACGATAGAATTATTATCTTCAATAATGACAAGGTTGAACCTTTTAGACTTCCACCCTTTGTAGGCTTCCAAATTATAGTGTCCATAAAAAATTTCATCATCCATCAATGTATTATCGATGAAGGCACATCCACATGTGTAATGTTAGCCCAAGTCTAGAAAATATTAGGATACCCCACCCTCGTTCCATTTATGACCTCAAATCGTGTGTATGATGGCCAACCCTCTCAACCTGAAGGGCTTTACCAAAACTATCATGTCCAATTAGGAGGAAAAAAAGTTTCAATAGACATTGAAGTTATCGATGCCCCATTGGACTAAAACGTCCTTTTAGGTTGAAGCTTCATGTATGCCATGAAGGAAGTCGCTTCCTCGATCTTTTAAAAGATTATGTTCCCCCATAATGGGAAATGAAATTTCTAGGTGTGTATTTGTAACACCCCAGGTTTTGAACCCCCATTTTAAATAATGTATTGTTACAATGCTGAGAGGCTAGAGTGCCCAAACAATTATTAAAAGGACAACGTGCCCAAGACATGTAATGTTTTTCTATCATTATTAATAATAAATACATCGATGGCTACTAGACGAACAAGGACTAGAGTTATAGGAGTCTATGATTCCACAAGAGAGGGGGCTTGAGGGGCTAAGTGTTTATTCCTATGTTAATTACCCTTTTTTCCTAAGGGAGGGGATTGGTTATGGGAGCTTCTTGGGGAAGGCCAGGAGGTTCTTGATTTCCCCATGTAGTTACTTAAAATCACCTCTGGTCTGATGGGGGGGTTCGACTGATGGCTTGTTCATTGATTTCCTATACGATTCACTCATTTCCTTCATGCACTCCCATGCATGCACTCCCATGCATGCATTTACCCATTCATTGATCCATCCTCATCCACATCTTGGCTCAGAAAAGGGATATGAATTGCTAAAGATTATCCATGGGATAGTTGGTTGTAGTGGTCATTGGTGTCATCCAGCCATGACCTGAGGCTGTATGTCTGAGATGTGTTGGCCAGTGTCTAGCGTTGCTCACAGCTGCGAGTCCTGAGAGTTCCCTCATTGATATTCTGGACCAGTTGCGTTGGAGCCCGATTAAGGAGAAGGACTTCCTGAGGGACTACATGGAAGGGAAGGGTGGCAGCTCGTTCTCTCGGGTGGTGCAAGATAGGTAGGAGAGAGCTGGGTACTTGGATTGCTGTGAGAGCTTGGGTGCTAACTGGTTTGGGAATCCAAGTACACTCTGGAACCGTCCTTGTGTATTCATATCCCTAGCTCGGGGGTGACACTGTTGTTGATATTTGGAGCAATTGTGTCTACGGTTGGGTGGAACTTCCTTGGTCTGTAGCTAGTTGGTGTCATCTTTCATAAAGATAAGTGCTCTCTGTTATGGTATCATTTGCATGTATATGAATGTATCCTTTGTATATTTAATTATCATTTAATCGAATCTTTAGACTATGCATGCTTGTTGTTTACTACTGTGCATGTCGTTAAAGTCTTTTCTTTTATGAATCCTTAAATAATGAAAAAGGTATCGATAAGATAAAGAAGCCCAAGGGTAGGCTTGAAGGTAGCATACCTTGGCCTATGGGTGGTTGGGTATGTTACATTTTGGTATCAGAGATTCTGGTTGAAAATACGGGCCAGTATGGGGCAGGTCTGTTGGTCAGAGTCTCGGGGTCGAGATCTAATTCTGACCATGGAGTTGAAAATCTCAGGAGGAATGACATTGCAGAATTATGTAGGAGATAGATCGTCATAGATTAGTGGTAAGGGGTTCGAAGGATCGTGATCATTGCCCTTCGAATCCAGGAGCGATTGCCACTATAGGATCAGGAGAGATCCAGGATCGTTGGATCGGAGGACAGGAAAACATGGGTTGTTCAATGAAAAGGAAGTAGGGGTTAAGGTCACCACCGTTAGATCCCATTGGAGAGTGATATCAATGGACAAGAGGAATTGTGGGGAACCAAGTTGTACGGGAGATAATTTCCCAAGGCGGTCCTGCAATCCAAACCATGGTTTCCCCAAGGGGTTATGTGTCAGCATTAGGAGAATTGCGGGGCGAAAAGTGGGTTACTCCAAACTGCCGATGTGTGCCCCTACAATTTGAAAGGCATGCATTGATGTCACATGTTGGTACTCGAGCGAAGAAACTCCTAAGAGAAGAAGTAGTCGGGGACCGTAGATCTGTAGGAGGACACGTGCCAATCGATCTCGTGCTCCAGGTGAAAGCACTCCGCGAAAGGAGAGCAGGAGAAGTTGAGAACTGAGATTTCTGGACCCTGGAGATCTGAAGTGAAACTCAACCGTCTGATCTAGGAGGACACGAGACATAAATCCACACACTTCCCGGGAAAGTGAAGGTTGAGAGTTGAGTTCTCCAAAGTACGAAGACCCAAAAGGATCTCGGTCATCGATTTGCCGAGAGCCATGCATCACCAGATCCAAGGCTTCGGATAAAATCCAGTGGGGCCAAATAAGTTTTGAAATTTAATATTTCCGATGTCTGAAGACCTCAAGTAAGCCTCAACCGTTAGATTAAGGAGGACAAACGGTTCAGATCTATGGACTTTGGGTGAAGATCCGAAGTGAATCTTAGTTGTCCAATCCAGGAGGACACATGGAGACAGATTGGCCAGTTCGAGATTTCAAAGTTCGGGAGAATTGGAAGTGTGCTATTATGGAAACTCCCGAAGTCCTGAAGCCCAAAGAGTCTAAGTGATGGGGCACGATGACGTCACAAGGAGGTGATGTGGACCCTAAATTTTTTTCGAAGATATGTGGCTTATGGATGTCACCTGGGATGACGTGGACACATGGAATGTGTGCCACATGTCAGTAAGTTTTGAGAATTTGGAGTATTGAAAAGTCAGTTAGAATGTGACATGTGTCACCCGCCTGATTGGGCCATGTGTCTGCTTCCAGTATTTCACCATGTGGCGATAGATCGTGCAGTCTGGAGACCGGGCACTCCAAAGGGGTAAAGATGTGATAGGTTGCATTGGGTTGAAAAATCCCGAAGGCCCGAAGTCCGGAGTACATATCGACCATCGATTCCACAAGACACATGTCGAAGGATCGTCGACTTCGGGTGAAAACACTCCAGGAGAAAGTGCAGGAGGAAAGTTTGAAAATTCAAAAGCCCGAAGAGACGAAGTGATTCACAATCGTTGATCTGTGGGAGGACACCCACCGACATATGATGAACTTTGGGTAAAAGCGTTCCGGGAGGAGGCAAGTGAGGAAAGTTGAGACTCTCGAAGCGTAGAGTCCCGAAGTGGATCTCGATCGTTGATCGTGAAAGAGGACGAGGACCGTTGATCTGGTCCTGGTTGAAATTTTCGAAGTCCTGAAGCTCCGGACAAAGCAGTTTTTCAGCTAAGCACAGGGTCATGGCCTTGGTCATATGCATATTGAGAGTTGAGGGAAGGAGGGCTAAGGGCCAAATTGGTTGTCTTCAAGACAAAAAAGTGCTAAGGAAGGATTTAGTTGCGAATTCTAGTCATGGTCACCTGGGAAGGTGATTTGAAGGTAGCACTTGTGCAGGATGAAGTTCTATGTCAACCAAGGATAAAAAGGCACTTTTATTTTCGGAGAATGGGGATGTGATCTCCATGAACAAAAAAAGAAAGAATAAAGAGACCTGTAGCATGGTTTGGCAATTTTGTTTATGATATGCATAATTTTAACAAAATGGTCACTTGCACATTTTGCAGAATTAAGGGGTCTAAACACTTCAACTTAGGATGCGTATTGAGGAAATGGAAGAAGGCAAGGAAGCCTCTAGTCATGACAAGGAGGCCGAAGGCTAGAATACCATAGTTGGTAATGTAGAGACAGAGTCCAATGGACACAAGTGAAAAGGAGAGAAGGAAGCATTAATAGAAATGATAAGAAGCCTAAATATGGAAGTGCAGAGCTACAAAGAAGACAATGAGAGACTGATGAGAGAGAAAATTCAGATAAATGATCGAGCATTGCAGATCTTAAATCAGTTGTAGAGGAAAATGGAGAAGGGATCAGACTCAAGATAAGAGGAAGAAGGTAGGTGCCATGAAAGAAGGAATGATTGTGGGAGAGCTGGTTATTCCCGAAGTACTAGCAAAGCTCATTGACACCACTCACCTCCTTACTCAGAAAGACATTTTTATGCATCGAAAGATCTCGTAAGTATTCCATAGGTGTCTCTTGTTAGAAACCAAAGAAGGAAACAAGAGGTAGATAGTTTGCAAGGAGAGATGAGGAAGCTCAAGCCACCTTCCTTCGACGGTGAAAGAGAAAGGGAAGATGATGTTGAAGCATGGTTTCTTGGACTCCGGAGATATTTTCAATTGCATAACTATTCGTCCAACCTGGAAACCAATATTTCCACCTATCATTTACATGGGAAAGTTGCAATGTGGTGGGACCAAGTGAAGCAAGTGGAACATGTTAAGGAAAGTGGTATCACTTGGAAGCAGTTCAAGAAGTACTTCCAGAAGGAGTACCTCTCAGAGCATTTCTATGACAAGAAAATGCAGGAGTTCTTTGAACTCAGGTTGGGAAGAATGACCATGGTAGAGTACGAGAAGAAGTTATTGGGATTGTTAAAGTATGTCAGGTTCATTGGTGATGAGAAAGTAAAAATACAAATATTTGTAAGTGGACTGCCAACCTTTTATAAAGAAAATATAAAGTATGATGAATCCAAGACCTTGACTGAGGCCATCAGGAAGGCTAAATACCTGTATGAGCAAGCCCAGGGAAGATAATCCCTACATAAATCTTGGAAGGACAAGAATAATTTGAAGTCCAATCAGAGGAGGAAAGGATTCAAACCCCCCTTCAATAGGAATGAGCCTAATAGAAATCATCAAGATCAGTATGCTAAGGGAGATTTTAAGAAGGAATATTCCTTGGGAAAAAGGGGAAGACCACTAATCCAATGCTGGGTATGAAAGGAAGATCACTTGTACAAGGATTTCCCACACAGAAAAGATAGAGTGAATACTGTGCACAACATCCAAGAGGCTACAACAATTGAAGATATGGGAAGAATCTATGCAGCTTTAGATGATCGACAAGCAGAGTACCAGTCCAATATGATTGAGGTGGAAGGTAAGATCATAAATCAACTTGTTGCTATTTTGATTGATTCGGGAGAAATTCATTGCTACATTGATCCTAAGATAGTGGATATATTGCATTTGGAGAAAAGTAAACTTGGAAAAGCAAGTTTGGTTCAGTTAGCCACTGGAACCAAAAGAAGAATTCATGATATGGTCATAAGTTGTTCCATAAGTCTTAATGGCGTGAATACTAGTACTGATCTAAATATCATACCATTGGGGTCTTACGATATTCTGATTGGAATGGATTGGTTGGACACGCATAATGCTGTCCTAGATTGTCATAAAAAGACATTTACATGTCTTGATGGAAATGGAAAACAGAGCACTGTGAAAGGAGTTCCAAGACCCATCTCTATAAGGGAGATTTCATCCTTATAGATAAAAATATGTTTTAGGAAGGGATGTCAATTGTATGCATCTCATGTGGAAGATCCAGATAATACAAAGGGGCCAAGCCTCGAAGATTTCTCGGTACTATAGGAATTCAAAGATGTATTCCAAGAAATACTCGGATTGCCACCAAGAAGGGAGATGGATTTCTCAATTGATTTAGTTCCAAGAGTTGCCCCAGTGTCAAAAGCACATTACAGAATGAGCACATCAAAGTTAAAATAATTACAAATGCAGTTGGAGGAATTTTTGAAGAAAGGGTAGATACATCCAAGTGTTTCACCTTGGGGAGCACCAGTACTTTTTTTCAAAAAGAAGGATGGAACCTTGAGGCTGTGTATTGACTTCTGACAACTGAACAAGTACACTATAAAGAAAAAGTATCCTTTACCCCGAATTGATGACCTCTTTGATCAACTAAGAGGAGAAAAGATATTCTCAAAGATTGACCCGAGGGAAGGATACCATCAGGTAAGAATCAAGGAAGAAGACATTCATAAGACAACCTTTAGGACCAGGTATGGGCATTATGAATTTGTAGTGGTGCCATTTGGGCTGACCAATGCACCAACTATCTTCATGTGCTTAATCAATGGCATATTCAGGAATTATTTGGATAAGTTTGTCATAGTATTCTTGGATGACATACTTATCTATTCTAAGTCTGAAAAGGAGCATGAACATCACTTAAGACCGGTATTGCAAGTAGTGAGAGAGCACCAATTGTATGACAAGTTGAGTAAGTGTTCTTTTTATCAAAAGTAGATCCATTACTTGGGACAGATTATTTCATAGCAGGGCATAGCAGTAGATCTAGAGAAGATCAAAGCCATTAGAGGATGGCCAATGCCCATAAATGTGTCAGACGTCAGATATGTTATGGGATTATCTAGATACTACAGAAGGTTCATAGTAGGGTTCTCTAAGATTGCTCATCCCATCACTTCTTTGCAAAATAAGGGAACTAAATTTGAATGGACACTCAAGTGTGAAAATAATTTTAATCTGTTGAAGGAATTACTTACTAGTGCACCTGTGTTAAAGATTGCTGACCCAAATGAATGTTTTTTAGTATGTACAGAAAAATGTAAGGAAGGACTTGGGGGAGTCCTCACGCAAAACGGAAATGGCATTGGATATGAGTCCAGAAAGCTTAAGGAACATGAGAGGAACTATGCCACCCAAGACTTGGAACTTGTTGCCATTGTTCATGCCTTGAGGATGTGGAGGCATTATCTCATGGGGAAGAAATTCGAATTAAGGACAAACCACATTGGCCTGAAGTATCTTTTTGAATAGCCAACCTTGAATGCCAAGCAAACAAGATGGTTGGAATTTTTAAGTGAATATGACTTCAATATCAAGCATATCAAGGGAAAGGAGAATAAAGTTGTCGATGCACTTAGTAGAAGAGTGCATCTCATGCATGCTACTACTGTCAGTATGCATCAGTCAGACTTGAAGAGCATAATTTTAGATGGCCTTGTTACAGACTAGCATTACCTACAGGTAAAGGAAAACTTACAAGAAGGAGATGTACAACAGAAAATAAAGGAGTATGAGATAAAGGAAGAGAGATTACTCATGCATAAAAACAAAATCTATGTTCCTAGTTCCAGAGAATTGAGGAATTTGGTACTGAAGGAAATGCATGATGTTCCTTATGTTGGACATCCCAGTTACCATAAAACAATTACAGCAGTAAGAAGCTAGTTCTTTTGGTCGGGAATGAAGAAGGATGTTGTTGATTACATCGCTTGATGTATGGAATGTTAGAAGGTGAAGGTTGAGCATAGGAACCCAACAGGTTTGTTGCAACCATTGCCAATCCCAGAGAAGAAATGGGAAGTGATCACCATGGATTTCATCACAGGATTACCTAGAACGAATAAGAAACATGATTCAATCATGGTGGTGGTTGACAAATTAACAAAGGCTGCTCATTTTGTGCCTGTGAATACAATGCATACAATGACTAATATTGCAGAAATTTTCATGAAGGAAATTGTTAGGTTGCATGGGATACCTAGGACAATCATCTCAAACAGAGATACAAAGTTTACCTCCAACTTTTGGAGGGGATTGTTTAAAGGATTTGACACAAATCCAAACTTTAGCACAACATATCATCCCTAGACAGATGGGCAAACATAGAGAGTCAATCAAATAATTGAAGACATGTTGAGAATGTATGTGATGGATAAGCCATCTAAGTGGGAAGATTACTTACACTTGGTTGAGTTTTCATATAATAATGGGTACCAAGATTCATTGAAAATGATCCCATTTGAAGCCTTGTACGGTAGGAAATGAGATACTCTAGTAAGCTCGCATGACCCAACAGATAGAGTGGTACTTGGGCCAGAGTTGCTCAAGGACATGGAAGACCAGGTGGTCAAGATCAAGCAAAATTTAAAGGCAACTCAGGATAGATAGAAATTTTATGCAAACAAGAACATGACATCTAGAGAATTTAAAGTAGGGGAGAATGTACTTTTGAAAGTGAAGCCCAAGAAAATCTCTTTGAAATTGGGTAGTTGTACAAAGCTGGCAGTGAGATTCTGTGGTCCATTTGAAATATTGGACAGAATAGGGCCAATTGCATACATGCTTTCTTTACCTGCTTCCATGAATGTGCATAATTTATTTCATGTCTCTTTACTAAAGAAATTTGTACATGATCCTAACCATGTTATTGATTTTCATCCGATTCAGGTAGAGACAGAGGGAGATTTTCAGGTTCAGCCAGTGCGGGTATTGGATAGAAAAATCAAAATGTTCCAGAATCGAGTTATAGAGTTGGTAAAAGTTTAGTGGACCTGCTATGGTCCTGAAGATGCTACCTGGGAGCATGAAGATTCCATGCGGGCAAAGTACCCACAAATTTTTGAGTAAATTTGAGATTTTGATCTCTATTTTGTATATGCATTGAGGACAGTGCCAAAATAATGGGGAGGGGATGTAACACCCCATGTTTTGAACCCCCATTTTAAATAATGTATTGTTATAATGCTGAGAGGCCAGAGTGCCCAAACAATTATTAAAAGGCCAGCATGCCCAAGACACGAAATGTTTTTCTATCATTATTAATAATAAATACATCGTTGGCTGCTAGATGGACAAGGAATAGAGTTATAGGGGGCTATGATTCCACAAGAGAGGGGGTTTGAGGGGCTAAGTGTTTATTCCTATGTTAATTACCCTTTTTTCCTAAGGGAGGGGATCGGTTATGGGAGCTTCTTGGGGAAGGCCAGGAGGTTCTTGATTTCCCCACGTAGTTACTTAAACCTGCCTTTGGTCTGATGGGGGGGTTTGACTAATGGATTTTTCATTGATTTCCTATATGATTCACTCATTTCCCTCACGCACTCCCATGCACGCATTTACCCATTCATTGATCCATCCTCATTCGAATATTTTCTCGGGAAAGGGAGCCAAAATGATGAAGATTAGCCATGGGATAGTTGGCTGTAGTGGTCACTGGTGTGATCCACCCATGACCTGAGGCTGCATGTCTGAGATGTGTTGGCCTGTGTCCAACGTTTCTCACAGCTGCGAGTCCTAAGAGTTCCAGCATTGATATTTTGGACCAGTTGCGCTGGAGCTCGATTAAGGAGAAGGATTGCCTGAGGGACTGCATGGCAAAGAAGGGTGGAGGTCCGTTCTCTCGGGTGGTGCAAGCTGGGTAAGAGAGAGTTGGGTACTTGGATTGCTATGAGAGATGGAAAGCCTATGACAGATTGGGTGCTGACTGGTTTGGGAAGCTAAGTACACTCTAGAATTGTCCTTGTGAATTCATAGCCCTGGCTTAGGGGTGACACTATTGTTGATATTTGGAGCAGTGGTGTCTATGGTTGGGTGGACTGTCCTTGGTCTGCAACCAGTTGGTGTGATCTTTCATAAAGATAAGTGCTCTCTGTTATGGTATCATTTGCATGTATACGAATGCATTCCATTGTATATTTAATTATCGTTTAGTTGAATCTTTAGGCTATGCATGCTTTCTATTTACTACTGTGCATGTCATTAAAGTCTTTTCTTTTATGCATCCTTAAATAATGAAAAAAGTATTGATAAGAGAAAGAAGCCCAAGGGTGGTCTTGAAGGTAGCATACCCCAGCTTGTGGGTGGCTGGGTATGTTACAATATTATAGACCTCCTCCTTCCATTACCCACCCAATTCCTCCAATGTTTGTATGGTGTCATTTGGTCATAGACCAAGTGGTCCATAGGCTAGTCTTCCGTTGGACCCTCAAATATGGAATTCCATATGCCATCACCAGGTGCGCATTTGTAACCTCATTCATATGTGCATCCTCGTTATCCCTTTGGTCAAGTACCTTTATTATTTCCTCCTTTCAGAATAGTCAGTACCCTATTTATGGAAACATTATACTTTCCTAACCTAATATTTGGATTCCAATATGGTATTTGGACCCACCTCCAACTCCTCTTCCACCTTATACAACAAAACCATATTTGACTTTAACCCCTGTGAAACCAATACCCATGACTCATGTATCCCCTAGGGTACCCGCCTAGGCCCCACCTCAACCTACACAAGTTCCACCTTGAACAACGCATGCCCCAACTCAAACAATGAAGAATGGAAAATGATTTGACAAGGGGAGAAAGGCCAAAGTCAAAGGGGGCACAAACACCCCAAAATAATCCGTGGCCACCTAGAACAGTACATCTAGGCCAATATCCCCATGTGCCATATGCAATATCTCTGGATATTCTACCTTCAATTTACCAATGCTCCTTGAACTAAAATAACTTTACAACACCAATGAATTAGAAAATGATCCCTCCATAGATGTTGTGGAAATCCTTCCCCTTGATTAGTCGACCAAGCGTGTTAATTCCTGGTGCACTTATCACCCATGTTCTTTGTGAGACACATATGGTCATTATTATCATCACTGTTCATATTGATATGCTCTTGAGATCCTTCTTTAGTTGGACTTCATTCACCAAGAATATCCAACCTCAATGATAGAAGACCCTACTCTCAAACATGATAATCCTTCCCCAGCCAATTCTAAACCAGTCATTGAAATTGGTCCCCTTAAAGTGCACACCAATTAGAATATAATGAAAATTATCTACTTATAAAATTACATGGGATCGATGTTGTTAGAGAACATCTGTTTCTGTACAGGCATACATCAAAGCACCCTCAGCATGCCCCATGTACCTTCGGTATCAAAATCGGTGGCACCCTTTTCCACTAGTTTGTTATCCAACTCCTTGGATGTAGCGTATGTGAACCACATTTCTCGTTCCCATGGCATTGATAGTGGGTTCATTCCCCCCTCCTCTTCCACTTCCCCTGATGATCGGGTTGGTCATCACATTCTAGTCTTTCATTCTGATGAAGACATTATGGAGTCCCTCACTACACCTAATTACTCTTGGGACAATATGCATCATTGTTGCTATTTCTTACCTCAACAACCCCTATCTGCTGATTAGTATATAGTTGAATAAAAAAACTTTATCCCCCATATTCTGGTCGATTGGTTACCCCATTCCAACCCTTGATTATTATGAAGAAAGGAACATGGTAAATATTTCACTTACCATCAAGGTGAATATATCCCAAATTCTAGGTGTTAAGGAAAACATCTTGTTAGGGGAAAGTTACTCCCAAGAAGAAAGTGTTTCGTACAAAGATTTTTTCTGAGAGAGTTGAGAATTTTTTTCTTGGTCTTATTCTAAGATGCCTAGAATTGACCCAACCATTGTCGAGCTTCACATTGATACATGGCCAGATGCTATCCCCGTATGAAAAAATAAAAGGCCTATCCACCCTAATAAGGAACCTACCATCAAAGCCGAAATTGAAAAATTATGAAAGACAATTTTCATTTATCCCATTGTATACACTTCACGGGTCTCTAATCTAGTCCTTGACATGAATAAACAAGGAAACATTCATTTCTTTATTGATTTTCATTATCTGAACAAAGCTTCTCCCAAATAAAACTATCCCATACCATTTATTTATTAGGTTATAGATGAATGTGTTGGACACAAGGCCGTATTATTTATGGATGGATTCTTAGTCTGTAACTAACTAGATCCATATTCAACCACATGACCTATTATCACAAGATTTGTACTTGTGAAAATGATCCAAAAATCCTTAGATGTCAAATAGTTCTTAAGTAGACACTAAACATCCAACCAAATTCGGGAAATGAAGATCGTCTTGACTATTTTCAAAATAACATGTGAAAATGATTACTTATCCATAAACTTCATTAATACTGATAAATACCATGTGGAAACAATATGTGGAAATGAAGTAAAATAATATTAGCAGCTGGCACATAATCAATTTGTTAACGTCGTTCACCCATATTGGGCTATGTCTCTGGGTTCGCTTCCAACAGTGATACCACTCTTCATTAATCTCAAATATGCTTCTTTTACAATGATGACTTACAATACCAAATTTGAATACACCCTTCAATTTTACTACTCAATCCTAGAAACAAAGGTCACCAATGAATTCCTCTCGAAATTCTGAGAAAAACGAGTATAAACTTGAGTGTATTTTGAACAGGTGCTCAAAGACCCCCTTTTGCACACATAACAAGACTATGGGTCTCATACATAGAAAATGGAACTAATACATGCATGTACAACACTTTTACACATAACTAACATCACCATCATATTCCTCTCAAAATTCTGATAAAAATGAGTACAAACACTCTATAGTTCTCTCAAATAACTCAATAGCACACAAAACGAGACAAATCAAAACTAAGAACACCTCTTGCATGCAAATCAAGACAAATGTGCACTTGGATTCCCATGAGTTCATACTTGGTTCGGGCGCATGAGTTTATATAGGGATAGGTTGGCCAAACCGACCCACTATATACCCGAGCTGCTTGGTTACAACTTAAATAATATATTGTTTGTTTGTTATAATAAGAAACATCCATGGCACATTGGTAGGAGAATATTATGAAGTCATTGGAATATTCCCCTAGAGGTCATGGGTTTGATTCCCATTCGACCCAACTGATTTTTATTCCCTTAGCCATTATTGGCCAATCGGAGAGTGCCACATGAAACGCTCTAGTTGCTCCACCTGTTTCACAGGAAACACCTGCGTCAACTTCTACCTGTCCACCATGTCACTACCTGACTGTACATGTACAAATCTTTGCAAGATACCAGATATAATAAAAACACAGAACATAAATAAAATGCTAGAAATGGCAGAATACTAGTAATATAACCAGCATAATATCCACAATAACACATAAATAATATGAGAACAACAACTGAAATAACACTTTGATTCAGAAAGCATTGTTCACAGGCCTCTTCGAGCAGGAAACCTCCAGTCGAGCAGCGCTCTGTTACAATAATCTCCAAGATAGGGTTTTCATACCCTCGACCCTTATTTATACTAAATATGTCTATTAAGAGAAGCATCTAGAGGAAGATCCTTCTAGAAGAGAAAGCTTCTATTAGGTCTTCTTACATCTGCCTTATTCTATTTTATTGAAAGGCCTTATTAATATTGACCTTTATTACATCCGAATACATTGATCTACCTATGTGCGGGTTAGGACCTTAACATGTCCTCCCCCTTAAAAACAACCTTGTCCTCAAGGCTTGAGATGTGGAAACTGCTGTAGAATGGTAGCTGGTTCCCAAGTGGCATATGCTGGAGTCATATCTTTCCACTGTACTATCACTTCCTTGATGGTTCTATGACGCAGGCGATGCTCACGCTGGTCCAAAACTGCTTCTGGTTGTAGCCAAATGGATCCTTCTTCAGCTAACTCTGGAAGGTGGGTTTGAATTTGGCACCTGGTTCCAATCACCTTCTTCAAGCATGAAACATGAAAAATAGGATGTATCTTCGATTGACTGGGCAAAGCTAACTGATATGTGACTTGTCCCACATGCTTGAGAACCGTGTAAGGACCATAAAATTTGGGCGCTAGCTTCTGACAATGCTCGGCCTTGAGGGAAGTTTTCTTATATGGTTGCAGTCGCAGAAACACCTGATCCCCTTCTGCAAATTGACGTTCAGAGTGACCTTGATCTGCTTGTTGCTTCATGTGATTCTGTACCATGACCAAGTTGTCTTTAAGGGTACGAAGAATATCCTCTCGGACTGTAAGTGTTTGGTCAACCGCCTGGACCTTTAAGGTACCCAGTAAGTATGAGAGAACTGAAGGTGGCTTCTGTCCATATACCGCTTCAAAAGGAGTCATGCGAGTGGTTGTATGGTATGTAGTGTTGTACCACCATTCGGCTAGGGGTAACCATTGAGCCCACTGGTGTTTTTTTTCAGAGGCAAAGCACCTCAGATATGTTTCCAAACACTTGTTGACAACTTCCATTTGACCATCCGTCTGGGGATGATAAGATGAGCTGAGATGCAATTGTGTGCCTTGTAGCTTAAACATTTCTTGCCAAAAATTTCTTATGAAAGTTGGGTCACGATCAGAAACAATAGAGTGCGACATGTCATGAAGCTTGACTACCTAGTCCATGAAAATTTGAGCCACCATGGATGCAGTAAATGGGTGGTGAAGAGCGAAAAAAGAGCATACTTGGAAAGGCAATCCACCACCACCATTATGACTGATTTAGTCCTCGATTTGGGTAAGCCTGTAATAAATTCCATAGAGATATCCTTCCAAATAACAGGGGGAATCGGAAGCGGTTGGAGGGTGCCCAGAGATTTGACTGTTTCTCCCTTGTTGCATTGACACACCTCACATTCAGTGACAAACCTACGGATGTCTTGTTTCATACCGTCCCAGAAAAAAGAACATTTGACCCTGTCATATGTTTTGGTGAACCCCGAGTGCCCTATTGTGGGTGTAGCATGAAGCTCAGAAAGTACCGCGGATTTGATCTTGGATTGTTTACTTAAATACAAGCGGCCTTTCTATCGAAGCTCATCCTAGAGCCAGGAGTACCCTAGGGGATCTGGAGCCTTGTTCTGCAATTGCTGGATCAGATACAAAATTTTGGGATCTTGAAGCCATTCCTGGCACATAGCTTGGAGCCAATCAGGTACAATGAAGGAAAGAGAAAAAAGGGATCCTTCATCTTCATATTTTCAAGACAGTGCATCCGCCACGACATTGTATTTTCCCTTCTTGTAAATGATCTCATAATCATATCCAAATAGCTTAGTCGCCCATTTTTGTTGCTCCTGGGAGGAAATGTGTTGTTCCAGAAAGTACTTGAGGCTTTGATGGTTGGTCTTAATTTGGAAGCATTGTCCCAAGAGATAAGGATGCCACAGCTCAACGACATGCAGAATCACCAACATTTCCTTTTCATAAATGGGTTTGCCCAGATTCCTTTCAGACAGTTGCTTGTTGGTGAAGGCCAAAGGTCGACCCTCTTGCATAAAGACAACGCCGATTCCTTTCCCTGAGGCATCATATTCCAACACAAATGTCTTTGTGAAATCAGGAAGGGCTAGAACCGAAGTGGTGCACATGGTCGTCTTCAAGGTTTGAAAATCTTGAGTAGTTGTTGGAGTCTAAGTGAAAGAGTTCTTTTTGAGGAGATCCATGAGAGGTGCTGCAATCTTTCCATAGTTCTTAACAAACTTGCAATGATACCCTGTTAGGCCCAAAAATCCACGCAAGCTTTTGAGAGTCTTTGGGTGCGGCCAATCTTGCATAGATTTAATCTTTTTCGGGTCCACCCTAATGCCATCCTTTCCCACCAGATGACCCAAGTATTCTACTTTTGAGGCACCAAAAACACATTTAGACTATTTCAGGAAAAGTTGGTGCTGAGAGAGTAGGCCGAGAACTTGATCCACATGAGTAAGATGGTTTGTCCAGGTTTTTCTATAGATGAGGATATCATCAAAGAAAACTAATACAAAATGACGGAGAAAAGGGTGGAAGACATGGCTCATGAGGCTCTGGAAGGTGGAGGGGGCGTTACACAAGCCAAAGGGCATGAACAAAAACTCATAGTGGCCCTCATGAGTGTGAAAGGTTGTCTTGGGAATGTCAACCTCTTTCATATGTATTTGGTGATAGCCCGAGTGAAGATCAAGTTTGGTAAATAATTGGGCACCACTCAATTCATCCAGGAGGTCATCAATGACAGGAATGGGAAATTTGTCTTTGATGGTCAGTTTGTTGAGAGCACGAAAGTCATGACACATTCTCCAAGAACCTTCTTTCTTTAGTACCATGACGACCGGAGACGAGTAAGGGCTCGTACTAGGATGGATGATGCCTGCAGTAAGGAGTTTCTGGACCATTTTCTCAATTTCATTTTTTTGTGCAAATGGGTGGCGATATGGACGGATATTGGGGGGAAGGCTTCCTGGGACAAGGGGAATGGAATGATCATGAACACCGCGGGAAGGAGGGAGTCCTTGGGGAGTGGAAAATACCGTTTGATGTTTAGAAAGGAGGGCTTGGAGGTCTTGGGGCACTGGGGGTGTCTCCGTGGCTTGTATGGCATGGAGTTGGGCAATGACACCAGAATGACCTTTTTTGAGCAGTTTTTCCATGCGATGGGAACTGATGACCTCAGGTGAACCAGCAGTGATTCCTTGGAATTTATATTAGTGGCCTTCTTGGTCTAATTGCATGGTTAAATTCTGAAAATCCATGAGAATAGGACCCAAAGTTCTTAGCCAGTCTACACCCAACACAATGTCACAACCGCCCATGTCAATAGCAAACATATGAGATTTTAGGTGGTAGTCACCGATTTGGAGACGCACATTTTCACGGCACTCGCCACATTTCATAGAACCACCATTGGCAATCATGATTTGGAAATTGTTGATAGCATGGATGTAGCAATGGGTTTCTTGGGCAATGAATAAAATTGTGGGTGCTGCCACTATCAACCAGAATGATGAACTTTCGGTGCTTGATGTAACCGATTAACTTGAGGGTTTGGGGGGTAGAGAAGCCGGTGAGAGCATTGAGGGAAATGATCGGTTCCACTTCGGGAGGTTTGGAGGGAGGGTTTATGTCAGTGATTTCTGGTGACTCGGGCACAAGGGGAGTTGCAACATCCTCTTCCAGAATATCCTCAGAGATGTCCATAAAAATCTTTTGTTGCTTACATTTATGGCCCGAGAAATATTTTTCATCACAATTATAACATAGGCCTTTGAGTTGGTGTTCAACCATTTTAGCCTTGGTCAATTTTTGGATCTTTAATGGGGTAGAGGGAGTAGTGGGATTTACTGGTTTAGGGCGAGGGATAAAGGAAGGCTTACGGTTTTGAGAGGAGACAATTTGTTGTGCTTCTTTAGCTTTTTTAGTAGACTCCACCCAACTCGCAGGTCAGACCATGAGGACATGGACCCGAATCTCCTCCTTGAGGCCACTGATAAAACACTCTCGAAAGAAAGCATCAATCATGCCCTCTATTCGAAAATCTAAGCGCTCAAATGCAGCTATGAAGTCTTCTACTGTTCCTGATTGTTTCAATTTTGTCAAATGACCCAAATGGTTGGTGTCAGTGTCAAAGCGTTCATAAATCTCAGTCACAAATTGGGTCCAAGCAATATACCCTTGACAGGAAGTTTTTCTCCATTTCCACCATTGCCAGCGTTCTTGATCTAGATGGAGAACACCATACCAGAGTTTGACCAAGTCATCTATAATGTTGTAGAGAGAGAAATAATGTTCCATTTGGGTGACCCAACCAGTGGGGTTCGAGCCATCGAATTTGGTTACATCCACCCACAGAAGGCGTATGTCCCGTTGAAACTGATGGGGATGAAAGGTATGGGAATGGGAAGAAGTTTCACCTTCAGTCTTTGTATGTGCGTCGGGAAAAGGGTCATCAGTAGGGATCTTGAGTTTGGTGCAGAGTGATACAAAGACAGATTCAAGCTGGGTGGTTAGTTCTTGTTTGACTTACGCCATTGCGGACTGCACGGATGCATTTATGGTGGTATTGATGGATGTATCATGGGAGGAAATAGTAGCACTGAGTTGTTGCACTTCTTTTTGGGTCTCGAGGAAACTAGATTGCAAGGTGTTGAAGCGAGACTCTAGTTCTTGGCTATGGGTATGGGCCATGAGGATGGGTGAACTGAAAAGGGAG
>ML778367.1:698353-716292 GCA_009831015.1 Picea engelmannii | reverse complement strand
TCAAGGGTTCTACAGACAAGGGTTTGCCCTGTGATATAGCTCTCTGATATACGTGCGGGGTCCAATAGTAGTACTCGGCCCAATATCTCAGGGCACTAACTAAGGAGGATAGACCATACCCTTAGCCGTACTACCCGACTACCCAGGTACTAGAGAGTATCTTCCCGAGTGATGTTCTCGGTGACACTATATCATCCCGACGATCGATAGGTTTATCTAAAGAGGGCTTCATAAATCTAGGCCGATCCGTACACAGGTGTTGTCTGATGCGCTACCACTCGAAGGGGTACCAACAGGGGTTACAAGGGTGGCCAATAGATGTGTTCTTAAGAACCACTTGTATTTCCTGCGTGTATGAATCCATCAACTGTGGGTTTATGCATGTAATGACAGATCTCCGTGGCTTAAATACGCCGGAATACGTCTCTACCTTGAAAAAAAAAATACCCACAATTTCTACCAAGGAAAGTGCTCTGATACCACTTGCAAGATACCAGATATAATAAAAATGCAGAACAAAAATAAAATGCTAGAAATGGCAAAATAGCAGTTAAGGTCCTAACCCGCACATAGGTAGATCAATGTATTCGGATGTAATAAAGGTCAATATTAATAAGGCCTTTCAATAAAATATAATAAGACAGATGTAAGAAGACCTAATAGAAGCTTCCGCTTCTAGAAGGATCTTCCTCTAGATGCTTCTCTTAATAGACATATTTAGTATAAATAAGGGTCGAGGGTATGAAAACCCTAGCTTGGAGATTATTGTAACAGAGTGCTGCTCGACTAGAGGTTTCCCCCTCGAAGAGGCCTGTGAACATTGCTTTCTGAATCAAAGTGCTATTTCAGTTGTTGTTCTCATATTATTTCTGTGTTATTGTGGAGATTATGCTGGTTATATTACTGTTATTCTGCCATTTCTAGCATTTTATTTATGTTCTGCATTTTTATTATATCTGGTATCTTGCAATCTTCTACATCACTTCCAACTATACCTTCCATGTCATTGTATGGATGCCACGTCATTCATATGAATGACACATGGCATATTTTTATTGGTCCACATGTGTGCCAAAAATGCCAAAAATGAGTGATACGTGGCAACCTCTCGTGTTATCACGTCATCTTGTTGATGTCATGTTGATGCCATCTTTTCAGTTGTATGGATGGCCACGTGTTAGCCTGTGGGCCTATCACATGGCACCCCCATTTGACTTTTTCCCTATTTTTACCAAAAATTCAAATGAACATAACTTTCTCATACGACGTTCATTTGAGGTGATTCACATCCCGTTGGAAAAATCTCATCGATATCTACGCAATGAAGTCATTTTCACTAGAATTTGAGAATATCAATTTTTGAGCATTCCAAATCCTCCTAGATTAGACCTTCCCACTGAAGAAATTTTGGACCTCCAAAAGTATGGATCATTCAGAAATGAAGTGAGGATACTTCATCCTCACTTGTCCAGTATCATCCATCCTTCCTGCTTGGATAACAAGAACCTGACTCAACACAATAATAACAAAGACTAAAACCATATTGCCGACCAAGTTAACCATTCCCATAAATTCACAAACTCCGCCATTCATTGTCGCATCTACTAACCATACTCCACTGATTAATAATAAATTGAACAAAAGAACTGAATATACAGATGCGAAAGAGAATGAACCATCAACATATTTACCCTTTTTTAACAAGAACAACATCAACCAAAGGACTTGTTTTACTTTCAACCATATGCTGTAAATATGGATCCCGGATACTAGCATTAACTAGAATTTTCGCGTGCCCTGTAGTGACAATTGTCAAATTAGTCCTTGTCTGATGAACTGTCACAATGAACTCAACCCCATCCTTGAATATATGATAATTGTTTTATTCCCTGTAGAAAATGGTCTTCTTGTCATACAAGTATGGACTTCCCAAAACTATCCCACAAATGTTGAGTGGAACAATGTCTAAGTATACCTCATCAATGAAACTGGATGTGATCTCAAACCATAACTTGCATTTATTAGTCACCTGTAACTGAGAATTATCACAAATCCAACCCAAAGGATACAATCTCAGATGAGGCCTAGTTTCCAATCTCAAATTCTAAACAACTTGCTCTAAAATAAGATTCACTTGTGATCCACTATCAACAAGTGTATCAATATTAGTGTGCTTTGAGATAACTTGTAAATGAAACATGTCATTTCTTTTCCTTCCATCAAGGCTTACTTTAGACCTTGTAGAAGAAGTACGTGAACTGAAACTTGCAACAAAATATTTACCTTTGATGCCCACAACTGTAATCTTAATTTCATCCTCAAAATCTGATCCAAGATCTTGAACTATGGTCGTGGTCTTCTTTTTACCCTTCCTAGGCTGAGCCCACTTTGGCTTCAATTCTAGATGCAATTCCAACAATTCTTCTCATCATGCCCTTTCTTCTTGTAATGAGAACATGTAGGCTTCTTCTCTTCATCCTTTTTCATTGTAGCTATCTACTCTTCCCTTTTTCCTTCGACTACTTTTCGAATTCACGTGTCTCCCCTGACAGATCCTCCAAAACATGCTTTCATTTGTTAGCTTCAATATGAGTATCTTGTACTGATTCTTCATCAATATTAGTAGGATTAAACATTAATAAAATATGTCGAAGATATGAGTGCATACCACCAATATATTTCAGAAGAGTGTCAAGAGTATGTAATGGAATTCCTAAAGACAATGCCTTCCTCTTAAATTCCTGTGTATAAGCTTGAACATTTTCCCCTTTTCCTTGTCTTAGATGTTTCCAAGAAATCATTGATGTTTTCATATAAGATAATGGATAAAATTTCTTTCTTAATGTAACAATCAATTCAATCCAGGAAGAGATGATGTTACCATGTTGAATAAGATCAACTTGTGTTCGACTCTCCCACCATACCAAAGTTGTGCCACTCAGGTGAAGAGTAGCCAACTGTATCCTTGCAGTGTCATTTATGGTTTCCTATATCCTGCAATATACTTCAATCTATTTGACCCAATTATCCAACTTCTCTGCATTCAACTCTCCATCATAAGTAGACAAATCGAACTTTACATCTAGCTTTAACAAAGGAAAATCATGAGAATGAGAAGACTTCTTAGAATGATTTTTCTTCTTATGAGAAGAATGTTCACTTTCATCGGAATATGATGATGATGATGGGGAAGAAGGAGGATCTGGAGGTTCTTCACCTTCTCCTTCTTCTTTAACTACTTTAGTTTTTACCGATGTACTTTCTCCCTTGGCCTTCTTTCGATCCTCGTACATTTCTTCCACCATGGTCTTCATCAAATTAAATGCCTGAAATAAATAATCTTTAGAGTCGTAAGGACCTAACCTTCTTGGTGAAGTCATCTTTCCTCTTCGAGTGAATCTCCTTGAACCAATTTTACAATTATAACTTGCAAAATTGCCTTCACCTCACTTTGATTTGGACCTCATAAGAATTTACTTGCAAATACACGTCAAAATAGATTTGATACCACATGATTTTAAAATATCAAACGAGCTCTAATACCAACTTGATCTGAAATTCCTTAGATTTCAAATAGTTATTAATCAGGCAATAAACATTAAACTAGATTTGGGAAATGAAGATCGTCTTGACTATTTGCAAAATAACATGTGAAAACGCTTACTTATCCATAAACTTCATTAATATTGATGACTAAATTGTGGAAATAATATGTGGAAATGAAGTAAAATAAAATAAGATCAACAACTAGCACATAAATAATTTGTTAATAGATTTCACCCATCTTGGGATACGTCTCCGGGTCCGCTTCCAACAATGAGACCACTCTTCATTAGTCTCAAATATGCTTCTTTTACAATGATGAATTACAATACAAAATTTGAAGAAACCCTTCAATTCTACTGCTCAATCCTAGAAACGGAGGTCACCACTGAATTCCTCTCGAAATTTCGAGAAAAATGAGTATAAACTTGACTATGTTCTGAACAAATGCTCAAAGACCCCCTTTTGCATGCATAACGAGACTATGGGTTTCATACATAGAAAATGGAACTAATATTTTCATACACAACATTTTTACACAGAACCGACATCACCATCAGATTCCTCTCGAAATTTTGAGAAAAATAAGTATAAACACTCTATAGTTCTCTCAAAGAACTCAATAGCACACAAATCGAGACCAATCAAAACTAAGAACACCTCTTGCATGCAAATCGAGACAAATATGCACTTGGAACAAAAATATATGGCACGCATTACCATGATTTCATACTTGGTTTGGGTGCATGAGTTTATATAGGGCTAGGTCGGCCTAACTGACCCCCTATATACTCAGGTTGCTTGGTTACAACTTAAATAATATATTGTTTTTTTGTTATAACAATAAACAACCATGGTGCATTGATAGGAGAATATTATGAAGTCATTGGAATATTCCCTTGGAGGTCATGGGTTTTATTCCCATTCAACCCGACTGATTTTTTTCCCTTTGCCATTATTGGCCAATTAGAGAGTGTCACATGGCATTCTCTAGTTTCTCCACCTGTTGCATAGTCTCCGCCTGCGTCAGCTGCTACCTATCCACCACATCACCACCTGATTGTACCTATATGAATATGACACATCACTACCTACTGTACATTCCACGTCATCGTACATATGACACATGGAATATTTTAAGTGGTCCACATGTGTGCCAAAAATGTCAAAAAAGAGTGACATGTGGCAACCTCTCGTGTTGTCATGTCAACTTGATGATGTCATGATGACGTCATCCTATCAATTGTATGGATGGCCACATGGCAGTGTTGAGGGGTCCTAAATCCCTTTAAATCAACAACATGAACCAAACTCGACACGGAGGCCCAATTAGACTCTGCAACGTTTGATGGAGGAATGGTTCTCCAGATCTTTCAATCCAACCAATTTATCGATGTGATTTACGTAGTGATTTACATGATATCTTCTTATGAAACTTCCTCCTTCAGTTTAAACGTTCTCTTTTTGTATTTTATTTTATTAGATGGGTGTGATAAAAATATGTGTGTTGGTATAAACCAGCTGGTAAAAGGGGGGATCTTAACTACTGAAGAAGGCTGAGCTTGGGATAACCCTTGTGCTCAAGCATGCAGACAAAGATATTCACACCTGTGACAAGTATAGTACTAATACATTAACTTGTTGGTATTTCAATTATTGACTGAGATACAATTATCGAAAGAAAACTTACATGCAATAAAATGATGGCAAGAAAAACAGTTTCCTTGGCTCTAGCATTAATCACACATTAACAAAACGATTTTCTTTCATAATTGGAGACAAGAAATACAAAAAATATTGAAACAACTAACTTATCAATAGATTCATAAACTCTTACTCATTAAAGCATCCGTTAATGAAATAAAGTTGGAAGTAATTCCTCCTCAAATCCAATCACACAACACCTTTGATGAAAAACATACATTTGTCTTCGATCCTATACAAGACTTCTCAATTAAGGTAGTTCAGAAATAGTTCCTTACAATTTTGAAAATGAGGGTCTTTTCCAAAACCATCGACCTTTGATAAAAGGTCAATCCTCTTATTTATAATGAATCATTAACTAAAAATAGCTACTACAAGTGCAAGCTAAGTAAAACAAAATATCGTCACATGGGGCTTTCATCTCATTGTCTTCTAAGAATCATCAAATAGTTTTACTGAAGTGGATGACTCTTCTCATACTCTGACCATTTGATGAAGAGCTCCTCGCATATGTTGGTATACGGGAACTTGTGTTGGTCCATCGGGGTTGAAAGGATTTCTTTCACTTCTATTACCCGTGTTCGATACTTGACTATTTTGACACTTAAATGCTGCAAAACTACTCAAGCCTTAATCAGATGCTCCATGAACTGCTCTACTTGACCTAGCGCCATGCTTGCCACCTTTGCTATCTCTGTTGTCCATGCCAAGTTTTGTTCTGCATGTTTCTTAACTATGTCATGCATGTCGACAAATTCCTCGGGTGAGTTGAATTCTGGGAGGCTGATGTCTTTCATCCCCCAATTAATCTTTTCCCAACTCTTTTCGCAATCGGCCCATTTATCTTGAATCTCCCACTGAGGTTCCTGGGCCATTTTTACCCATTATTCAACCGCTTTCTTGATCCGATCTATGCTGTTGTCCCTCAGCACTCGAATGTCGTGCTCTTTGGCGTCTCAGCCCTTTTGAACTACGCTGATGTAATTGATCCTTTCTATTGCTTGGTGAGCCTTCTCATACCACCTTTCCACGTCCTTGCAGGTCGCTAGTGCCATAAGGGTGTCTTCTTGGAAATTGGCTATACCTGCAGTGAAAAGGTGTCGTTCATTTGTGAATTTTGCATAGGAATCTTGGAAATCACTTCTCAAAAACAATGTGGCCTCTATGGAGTCCTGATAGTATTTTGACAAATGGCGCAGATGCTCCAACTCCTTAAGTGCAACAGCCAAATCCTTTTCATCTCTTCTTTCTCTATCCAATGTGGCATCTGTAATGGCCATTCCTGCGTCGATAAGTTCAGATGTCTTGGCGTGTTTAGTGCTGAGAAAATTGTCCTCTGTAGTGATGAGAATCAAACTATCCAACACAAGCCTTCTCTTCTTAGTAGTCCTCTTCATGATGGATTTTCTTTGTCTGTCATAGGCGATCGCTTGTATGTTAGCGACCTCATCCAGAGGTTCAGGGATTTTCTGTTCTCCCTGGGTTAGTGTATCTCCCAGGCTCTTGACAGTGTGTACTTGTTCTAGAATGGGTTCCTAAACTTCTTCCATATGTCCCAATGGCTCGACGTTCGTTTGTTTCCCATCGGATGGTGAGGTATCAACCAAGACTGAAGAACTAGTAGTAGCTTCGGTACTCACTTGGTAGTTGGCTATCGAAGTGTCGATTTCTTGCTGTGGAATTTCCTCTTTCTAGCCACCCGATCCTAGCTCATCCCTCGAGTTGTCTATTGGGTTTCCCAACAAGTCGAGTAGCTTAGTGTCTAAGACACTTTCGACCTCATGGTTTCTTTGTACAAGGTTTTGAATTGAATCATCGAGACCTGGGGTAGATGCTTTCTCAGGTTCCTTTTCCTTTGTAATTTGCACTGGAGTCACTAGGGAAACCTCCAAACTCTCCTCGTCATCATATATAGTTATTAAGTCAAACAAGGGGTTTGGTAAACTTGTCCTACCTGGTGTCCTTGTTATCTCATGCTAGGTTGAAGTTCCCCATGGTGATCTGATCTGTGGTGGTGGAACTTCAATGTTTTTTGGCCCGATGACTTTTTCCAGTTGTATTGGCTCTCCTATGCTTTCGATTGGGTCATCAGTAGGAGTCCTCGACATCTCCACAAGATCAGGGTCATTTTGCAATTGATCAATGATTCTCTGTGCCCCTTCTAGCAAGAAAAACCCTCTTTTTTGTGCCTCTGTAGTCTCTCCTGCTCTGATTTCTTCCCTAGCTCCGAGGGCCTCTTGAGCCAACTTCTCTATTGTCTCCACTTGTTCTTCCATGATCATGGCCTTGAACTTGGTCATATTTGGTTTGGCCATCCTCTATACTACCTCTTCCTAGTCCCAAGCGCACTCTGTGAAAATTTCATCCTCAAATTTATCATGCACGTATGGACAACATGATGATACCTGTGAAGCATTTTGGAGGACCAGGCCTTTAGGGTATTGCTTGCAGAATTAGGCTGTCGAGAACCTGAATTCAAGTTGGCTCAACCCTTCTTGTTTGGCTTGAACAATGTCCTTTACCAGATAAAACCCCACATGGAAATCGTAGGGTATGAAACCCTGCTTCTTGTCCTTGACTAGTGTGGTGTTATAGCCCTTCAAGATGGTCTGATAGCATATTTCTCCTACAATGAGTCGGTCTGGGACGTGAGAAGGGAGTAGATGCGGTTCTCTGGTGGCCCCAAACACCCTGATATAGGTTGAGCCTTCATCCAAATACCAGTGGCCTACCTTCACTACCATTTTCTTGGTTGTTGCGGATAATCTTGGGCATTCCTTTTTAAATATAATAAAATGAATACGAGCGATGAATTCATCAAAGATGTGTGCATAGGATTTTTTGTACCTATTCTCCCAGAGTATGCCGAAATAAACGTGAATAGGGAGCTTCGCAACATGCCAGCCTAAATTCATGCCGACGAAGACATTTCTCGCGTAGATAACATAGAGAAAGTATGAGGCCACGTGTAAAGTAGGTGCTTCCCATTCTTTTGGGGTTTGAGCGTGCTATAAATAGATGCTCAATTGTTTGGATATTATTTCTCCCTAACTGAAGTTACTTCCACAGATCGCCACTATGTATGCCAAGGGCATCCATGCTTCCAAAAACTTGGAGCAGTCCTTCTCTCCATACAGTCAGAAAATGAGAGCCATCAAATAGATGTATGTCTCCCTCAAGTTAACTGTCCCATACCATCCATTGCTCCGGTTGGTAAACTTATTGTCCTCCTTCCACTATGAGGCCATCAATCAGTTGGTGTCATGGAATTTGTAGAACTTCACCATGAAGTCTGTGTTTAGCTTCTCCTCTGGGTCTCTGAGTTTGTAGTACTTTTGGACTTCTGTCAGGATGAAAACTTCGACACACCCGTCATTCTCATCGTTGATCAAGCACTTTTGCACGTCAGTGTGGTCGATTAGCCACTTCAAAACTTCTATGCAAGGGAAAACTGGGGTTCTGTTGGCTACCATGTGAAAATATGACCGTCGGATGTTTGGGAACACCTGGTCATCGAGAGCCCTTACATCTGGCTTGTTGTGTGGGATATACTCTGGGTACTCCTCCCAACTGATTCTGTTGAAAAGGTTCCCCCACTGTGGGAGCATTGCTTTGGATCCGGTGCTTGCGTCTGTATCACTGAAGACTGGAGGTTTGACAAAGGCTTTCTTTGTTGAGTTTTTTATGATCGACACTGCCTTGGGAGTGTACTCCAACTGACTTGTAGGACCAGGAGAAGAACCTTCACCTGCTTCAATTTCCTTTAGCTTGGGTGCTCTTGGTGAGCGTCTAGTGGTTGGCTTTCTCAACAAAATTTTACCTGCAGCTAGAACATAGTTAGAGACCGTGTAAGAAATCAGATGCATATATAAATCATGACCATCGAATTGAAAAACTTGAACACATGCCTCTACAACTTGTTTAACCTAGTTTTGATAATCTGAGGATCAACACAGTCTCGAGATGCTTTCTTTGCCTCTTCAGATGCTCTGGAATTCAAACTTGTGCACAGAATGAAATTGTTCAAAGCCGTTATAGATATTTTAAACAGGATGAACTTGCCTTGTCACATCAGCCATTCAATTCAGGTTATGAGTGCAGTTCTATTAAATCTTCCGCCATATATTCAAAGACGTTTAAAATTAAACTCGATCGTGGGTTGACGATGCAGGCACGGGTTGTAACGTCGTCTATCGACGATTTCGAATTGTTTTTGTTCAATCGATGCACGAGGTAGCAACAAATGAGGGATGAAGCATTAACTGGTCTATTAAATGTCAGAATCTGATCGTATCTTATGGAGAAAACATCCCATTGTTTCGCTAGTCCAATTGGTGAGTCAGGGGTCGGGATTCTTCTTCGAACACTTTTCATTGATATATTCTAGCAAAATCTCTGACGTCGATCGATCTTTCTGTATAGAGCTGATGTGGCAAAGCTGATTAGGAGGTGTGACTAGGAAATAGGAAACCTTAAGATGACTTGAGACAAAACTGGGCCGTACGACATCCTTACGTGATAAAGACACGTGGCACTCGAGACCAACGTCTTCATTTACTCGTGTTAATCAGAATCGAGACTTTTTTTAAGCTACACGTTCTAAAACCCGATCCTATCTTACCGAAGCTGAAAAGTATCAAGGATAGGCGATCGACGAAAAACCTACCCAAGTGCTCCCAGATCGACTCTCTTGAAAAAAGCCTCGATGTTGAAAGTGTATCAGGGATCGACGATCGACGATATGTTTATCGCAGACAAAAACAATTGTTTTAACCCTTCTAGATTTCCTCAACCCCGATAAAGTGCATCAGTCATCGGCTATTGGTGATTTCTTTATGGATTTTGTCAATGTCTATTCCTCCTACACTTTGTCGACGCCAATGGGGATCAACTATCTCCTGAATTTTCATGGCGAATAACTTACACAAACCAACTCTGCCTTCTACTGAAACTGATGGTGCATTGACAATTGACGCCTATTGTAACTGTGTGGCCACTTTATCTACTTGAATTTTGCTGATGCCGAACACAAGCGCCTTAGGTTCAATGTTAGTTGTAGATTCTTGGTTAGGATGTCAAGTTATTTTAAACACAAGGTTTCATGTAACAAGTTCAAACACTCTGACTTGATTGATAAGAGTCATGAAAAAAAAAATCATTCCCCTCATGTGAACTCAATTTAGACAGTAAAAGAAAACAAGTGGTACCCAAAAAGTGATAAAATTTTATATGGATTTTAGGGTGTGTTGAGCACTCAATAGGAAGCCCATGGGCTACCACATGGCACCCTCATTTGACTTTTTCCATGTTTTTACCAAAACTTCAAATGACCATAACTTTCTCATACAACATTCGTTTGAGGCGATTCACACATCATTAGAAAGATCTCACTGAGATCTACACAATGAAGTCATTTTCATTAGAATTCGAGAAGACAATTTTTTAAGCATTCCAGATCCTCTTGGATCAGCAAAGCCCTCCACAAGATCCCAAATCTTGTGTAACAATAAAAAATATCCACCACTATCACCCAAGTAGATATTTCCCTCATTTTAGTGAAGGAGAAATGTCCAACATAAGGGAAGCCTCCCTAGTGACTTCAAGAGATCAAATAACAAGATTATCCAAGATTGTAGCTCCCTATGTTGGTCAGTTAGATGGTCAAGCTAGGTCTAGGGAAAGGTGAAGGGTCAAATTGATTGGAATAAGGTAATTGAGCAACCTGTACGAGACAATAAAAACTTCAATGCATAATATCACCAATTACCAAGTTATGTAGCATAATAATCACCTTTAGATGCTATATGACAAGTAAAACTTATTGTTGTTGTAAATTTGCAGCAAGTCAACCCATTTATATCATCAATTAAAGATTTATAACAACAACAAGAAATAAAACCAAAAAATTAGCAATTGACTCTTTAAATTAAACTTACAACATGGGCAATAATATCCAATTGCTTAAACAATTTTTTGGGCAAGTTTTGCCACAATATCAAGTGATTTTGCAACAAAAATATGCAGCCCTAATGGTTGTAGCAAACAATTTATGACAACAACAAGTAAAAAAGTGATTTTGCAAAATGTTAGGGTATAATTAGCTTGCATATGACATCATAAATCAACTTTAAGAGAGTTTTTAAGAGAGAGAAGGTTTTAAATCGAACTAGGGTTTAAACCATCACTTGCATTCAATAGACTAGTGTCATTTTCCTTTTCTTGGGAAATGGAGTCAAGCAACACACCATGTAATTGCTAGGTGCAAGAGAGATGAAGGTTAAATTATGGTATATGTCCTAATAAACCCTAGGTGTTGTTTTCTCATCTAACCTCTAGCAACAAGATTTCATTGATAAGATTAAATAATAGGGTATAAAGCCTCTTAAGCCCTAGAACAAAACTTTAATTCTTCAACAATTGATGAAAATGAAAGTATAGAGGGGGATAAATCCTCTTAATCCCTCCTAGGGTTTCAAGTACAGGATAACATGCAACAATTAAGCCTCTAAAAGAGTTTATACCAAGATACACACAAAAGAAATGAAACTTGAACAAATAAGACTTACTAAGCCAAGTCCATGCATGAGGAAACCCTAATTCACCATCCAATCATCAACAAGAGAGAAACATCCATCAAAATCTTCCTCCAAGTGGTGTGCACTAGATCCAAGAGCAAGAAAATAAATAGATAAAACTTTTCTAGAGTGGCTCTCTCACAACTGTGAGGAGTTGTGTTGATGATACAATTAAATGAGCAATCCCTCTATTTATATGAGGTAAATAAGTGCTATTGTCCACAAAATGTTATAATTTCAAGTTACAAGTGGGGTCGTCCCCTTCAAAATAACCTCTACAACAATAATAAATGAAAATATAAATAATAAAACCACACATGTGGTGGCGTCAAGCCCCACAGGGGTGAAGGAGGGCTTCCCAAGGCCATGTGCCATCATCCAAAGTGAACGAAAGGTTGAATAATTTCCATGCCACCTCAAATATCCATGTGGTGTCCATGCGGTAGGAAAACCCCAACATCTCCATCAAACTCTAGCATGGTGTCATCATAAAAAAGGCCTAGTGTCCAAGGTGTGGAGGATGGTTTGCATGGTGGAGAAGGGTGTACATCATCTCTGTATGTTTTCCAAGCCAAACCAAGTTTAATTTCCTCCATCAAATGGTGCACTATCCAAAGTTTGGGATTCCTACCCATAAGTATGCCATCGTGACCATATCTATAAAAATCAAGCCCATCTGTCCATCATCCAAGGTCTAGAGGATGTGAGAGATAATGTATGAATGTGTCAAGCCACTGGGTGACTCAATTTTCTACATCACATGTGACATGTATTGCAATAGAGGCATAACATCCTGGGTGAAAGCACGGGGCATCCTTTAACGAACCATGTCAAGGGAATCCAAATAAAAAAAAATGAAATGAAGTAAAGCCAATGTTCATAAGATATATGAGTCCTTAAATCATGCAAAACAAGTTGTTACTTAATATATAAGCCACATGAATAATTCACATCAAATATCCCCTTCAAATTTCACATTAGTTGAGGACTTTATGCAAGTTGACAAATTTGAATACGGGAGGACCTTCATTTGACCCTATTATGTGTGCCAACCAAAATAGTGAAAGAAAAGACCCAAGTAGAGGGATATGTCCCGTGGGAAGCAATGAAAGAAAATAACACTTCAAGAGTAAGTGTGATACTGGTATGTGTTGGGATTACTTCATGGATCATGGTGTCGTTGAGTCCATTTCTATGAGTGCCTTTCTAGAGGGTGCACTTGCTCTTGAGTTACCACTTTCTAAGCGCTACTTTTTTCCAAACCCCTTAATCTGCCTTTTTATTTGTTCTCCTATCATATTTGCAAGTCCCTTTATAAGGTTTCAAGCTATATAATCACTATTTTGGGACTGGGGCGAACGTGGAAAGGGTAGAGCTCAAGTTTGGACTAGCTTTCAACAATCCTCTCCTATTCTTTATTACTTTCTTTAGCATTATTCTTTATTTATTCTTCTTTTAGCAACTGCAATCAACCTCTGGGCCTTTACCCCCTCTTATCATGAGAGAATGAACCATGATCCATTATCGAACTTTAGTGCACTGTGATAGGCTCCAGGATGGAAAGTGTTAAGAATGGTGGGGGAACAAAACACTACTCTTGTGAGCCACCCCCCCCCCCCCCCCAGTAGTACCTCTTGTCCTTGGGTGGTGACAACACAGGACTAGGGCATAGATACTAGCCACCGAGGTGAAACAAGGAAACAAACATAACTTCTTGAGCTTATGATCCATTGTCTGACTTCAACCAATGATCCTCATTCACATGCTTAAACATTAAACACAACACTTCACATGAAAAAGAACTAACATACCTCATGGTGACGTTGGCTTACCATCTCCCATACATTGAGTTGAATGGATGTGATGAGTTCAACTGATCCAAAATAGAAGATGAAAATCTGAGAGGAACTGTTGGACTACTATTTATGGAAATGTTAATCATCATCATGGTCAGGATCACTGTCTTCATTCCAAACCATGAGACATAATCTCGTATAATTATCGTAGGCATAGAGGTAGAACCATAAAAAACAACCTTCACTATGCCATAGGGGCACTTTTGAATATATAGTGATAACATTTGGGTTGAACAACGTTAGAGCCACCTTCCAACATGCCATGTCATACTACTTTCATGACTTGGCTCACATTATCTTAGCTTATCTCGATGATTTTAGGGCTCATTTGAAAGAAAGGGCACAACACTTGGAAGACTTGCGAACCATTTTTCTTAGGTGTCGCAAATACAACATAAGGTTAAATCCCCTCAAGTGTGTCTTTTGTGTGCCTGCCGGTCAACTTTTGGGATTCATCATCTTCAAAACTGGCATCATTGTTGATCCCATTAAGGTCCATTTCTAAACTCCCTCCCCCTTGCAGGGTATGCCAATTGCAGAGCCCACAGGGGAAAACCAACTTCCTACGACGGTTTGTTCGGGACTACACTGCAAATGCCCATGGGTTCTTATGCTTGTTACGTTCAGATATTCCATTTTTTGGGATGATGAAGATCAACAATCCTTCGATGTGCTTAAGTGGGCCCTTGCCTTAGTGCCCTTGATTGGTCCCCCAGACTTTGAAAACGATTTCCTGCTCTACATTTCTGCTTCAGACTTCGCTGTTTCCGGAGTATTAGATCATGATGGGTGGTAAGCTCGTAACGACGCCGAGAGTGCTCATCAAGGGAAGATACATTGGTGGTGCGAATGAGGCTCTTCACATCCATGAAGAAGGTAAAATGACCGAGCTTCTTGCAGGGATTCCAACTGGTATGGCGGGCAGGATCTGTGATGGATGTGGAGGGGTAGATTTATTCCTTGCACGGAGTGCAGTGGAAGCTCCAAGATTGTGAGAATGGCTTGATTCAGTGCCCTATTTGCAGCTATTATCATTTTGCATTCAACACTTAAGTCCAGGAGGATCACATTACAAAGTATATTTATTTCCGTGCCTTCTTAACAGTTAGTAAACTTCTTGCCTTTGACTGATTCTTCAGCAGATTTGGACCTTATACCATCCAGGACTTTACAGACAAGTAATGCAATATAGCGTGACGGGGAGACTTGAACTTCTTTCTTCTATTATGTATATGTTATTTGATATGTCTTGAGATTATTTCTCCATTCTTTTCTCAGATGATATGTTCTGTAGCTCTTTTTAATTTATCTATGAAAGTCGTATTGTGTTTTTGCTTTTTATGACAGATTGTGCAGGAGATTCTTTTTCCAAGTACAGCAGACGATTTTCTCTCGCCTGTAACATCCATGTGACACTGCTGACAAGAGCAGGGGCCAATTTGAAATTATAGTCTTTTGGAATTTAATTGTATCTATGGTGTTCAAAATATAAATGATTCGTTTTATTTCACAAGGATTCTTCAAGCAATCCAATGCCACTGCCACTAGCTGAAGTTTGGATTTAGGTTATGTTCAATGAAATTTCATTTTATTTCAGGATTCTTCAAGCAGTCCAATGCCACCAGCTGAAGATTGCATTTAGGTTTTCTTCAATGAATTTTGATGCAGAATATATTCTGGGTTTTTTTATTTATGTATTTCTCCCATGAGGAATTAAGCAACTATGTTTAAAATAATATATTTTAAGTTACACACTTATGTTTTAAGTTATATACTTTGCTGATGTATATCTAATAAATTCTTTTAACTACTTTCATTTCTTTTTTAAAAATGTCCTTTTAAATTGTAAAACCATTGTGCAAAGATGTTAAATCCTTTTGAAAAATGTCCTTTTAAATTGTGTAACCATTGTGCAAAGATGTTTAATTCTTATATTTAAGTTGTGTACTTTGTACTGCAAATGCAGAGACAAACCACCATAATATTGGTTTAATATGTTTAACATTGGTTTGCAAATTTATTTACTAAACATTGTATATTCAACCGTCTACTTGGTCTGCTCATGCATTAAAGGTAAACTCTTCTCAGATATGGCAAGTGCTTATTGATTGAAATTTATTTACATATACATTTTTGTTTATTGAAATTTATTTATCATAGTGTGTTGAGTTATACTATGATCAAATACAAATCAAACAGCTCATGCATTAAAGGTAACCTCTTCTAGATATGACAAGTGATACATTTTTGGTATGAGTGTATTGAGTTATACTATGATCAAATACAAATCAAACTAACAATTTGGGTACTAGGCCTTATATCTTTGGTATTAATACCATCATGACAAGTGCTTATTGATTGAAATTTATTTACATATACAATTTTTCTATCAGTGTGAGTTATACTATAATCAAATACAAATCAAACCAACAACTCAATATATGTTTTGGGTACTAAGCTTTATATCTTTGGTATTGAGTAATACCATCATCAATTTACAAATAACTTAATATGAACCTAATGTATGTTTTGGATACTAGCCTTATATCATTGGTATTGAGTAATACCATATGAACTTACAAGTAACTTAGTATGAACCCAATGTACGTTTTAGATACTAGGCCTTATATCATTGGTATTGAGTAATACCATCATCAACTACAAATAACTTAGTATGATGTTGCATCCACCATATTGTTTTGGGTACCAAATCTTATGTCATCACAAAGAGTACAACTAAGTAAAAACAGTTTTTTCTTTATTATAGAAAGAAAAACACACTTTGTTAATTATTTATTACATGAAATGATTATATAAAAGTGGATTTTAAGTTATAATCAAAGATAAATAAATATATATTTTAAAATTAATTAGTAAATAAAATAATTATATAATATAATAAAATTTATATTTTTATTAAAAAAATATAGTCAATTAAAATAGTAAGTATTTTTTTATTTATTATATAAATTTGAAGCAATTTTTTATCTTTTTAAAGTTTGATAGATCAATTGATCTCACATCAATAAATAGAATAATATATTAAAGTACAAAATTCAATATATATATATATATATATATATATATATATATATATATATACTTTAGAATTTTGTTTATGTGCTTGAAAAATATTAAGAGAAGCTTTCCAAGATCACCATACTTTTGTTGAGTTAAGAGGTTAGGAAGGTTGGTAGTGTGATCAATATTTTCAAAATGAGATCTAATATGGGTATAGGATGGACAATCTAAGAGAAAGTGCTTTTCATCTTCAACCTTCTTAGTGTCTGTTGGGCAATTCAATTACTTAAATTGCTTTCATTTAATTATCAACCAGGGATGCTCGTAAGCTTGTGATGATGCCAACAAAATATATGCAGGAGTAGGCATCTAAATCTAATCTAAGAAAATTCAATCAAATCCTAACTCTTTCATTCCACTTCATAAGACTTAGTTGTTGTAGGAAAGAAAACACTAGCTCCCTTATAGGAGGTCCTCTCATGATGTTTCACAAAACCTATCAACAATCAAGATCATCAAGTAAACACTCATGCATTGAAAATAAATACACTTAAAAAGGCTTAGTTGTTGTAGGCATGAAAACAATAGCTCCCTTACATGAGGTTCTCTTGTAATGTTTCAAATAACCTATCAACAATCAAGATCATCAAATAATTCTAATAAAGACAATAAAGCATATAAACCTATTCAAAGCATTAGAACAAGAAGAAAATGCTACTATGATCTATTTGGAGTGAGCTCAATTCTCACAAGAACAAAGTAACACATAAACTAAAGAATTCTAAATCTAAACTAGAGAATGGAAACTGATGTGAAAATAAATCTTGATTCTTATTCCATCATAAGTTGGACACAATGCTCCAGGAGTCCTTCTTTGAAATGGAGGAGGCACTCCTATTTATACAAAAAATTAAGATACTTAGATCCACAAATCTCTCATAGATCCACAAATGTCTCATTTGGTTACAACCATGTGCTCACACCTATCAAGTGATATCTCTACAAATCAGCTCACAAATATTTCTTTCATGATTAATCTCCATCCAAGATACTTGAGTAGATCTCCAAATCTTCATCAAATCTTCAAAGGGTTGAGAAGGAAATTCGAATTTGAGGCTTGATGGTCAAATTTAACTTGGTTGGAGTCTTCAAATACACCTGTAAACATCATGAAACTCATCCCACTTTCATATATAAGTGTAAACATGTCATTTTTCCAATATTTAATCATAAATTCACT
>ML778367.1:646285-673617 GCA_009831015.1 Picea engelmannii | reverse complement strand
TAAAGTTATAGAAGCCATTCTCACAAAAACAGTGAAGGAAAATAGAAAGGATTGGTCCAAAAGGCTCCTTGAAGCATTATGGGCCTACAGAACTACCTGGAGAAATACCACATGATTTTCTCCCTATGAATTGGTTTACGGAATACCTATTACAGAGGAGAAGGCGTAAGATTTTCTTGAGTAAAACTTGCTTCTTTGCTAAAAGTGAGAATCCAATTTGAAATAAAAACTTTTAGTCACCCTCAGTCTACCTTAATTTTGAGTGTGCTTCTACGGACGATGAATTTATTTGTTTTAATGAGGAGAGTACAACTGGAGATACATGCCTTATGCTATAAAATATTTCCGTTGATCCATAATAAATATTAACAAATTTCGTTGATTCACGACCGAGAGTTTTGGATGTAAAAACATTGAAATATCCCAAAACGCGATTATGCAAAAAATCAATTTATATCGTTAATTTTTGGTTAGAGGTTAAATTAAACATGCTCAAGAACTTAATGTTTTCGAGACTTCATTCTTCGGGGTTTTTTTGGGGTGATGAGTGATAATTCCCCGATTCCCAAAAATGCATTTGGCTAAAAATTATATTAAGTATGTTTAACCTTAATTAATCACAATTAAATAAGGATTTCGTGACATTGTATATTGAGATTTTAAGCAGTTGTTTGAGGAGGGATTTATGAAACGCGAAATCATGATAAGTTTTAATTACCGTTAAACATTCCTAATCATTTTAATTAACTCGGTTTAAATTTTAAACTAACCTTCGCGACTTCGAAAATCGGGATTTCGGAGTTCATTGTATGTCAAACTGCTTATATCGCGAAACCCCAAAACTCGATACTTTGGAAGATGCCTTAGTGTTTTGACTTTTTTAAACAAAGGGCGGCTCCGATATTTAAAAATATTTTAGACCAATGGATTAATCAAAAGGCTTCATTTGACGGTGGTGCCCAGTGCATTCTTGTTCTTGTTTTTTTAAAAATGAAACTTCTTTTATTATAAATTTTTAGAAAAATATATATGTTTCAACATAGGCTCCATCTAGGGATATCGTCTCCTTGCAGGATGAGAAGAACATGTAGACAAAGTTCCTTTATTGGGTAAATGGAGTCATTATTTCAATTCTGTGAAACGCATATGAAGAAAACACAAAACAGGATTTTAGGATTTCATATTTAACTTTGAAAACTTTCAAAACTAAATCATTTGGTGCTCCCGAGTTAGGTTTATAATGGTTTTCTTTCCCTAAAACTGAACTCAGAATTGTATAAGATAAATCAAAACAACCTTAATCATTCTACCAGGCTTTATTTGATTTTGTTCGCATCAAGGTGAAGTAATTCCAATATTTTAAGTTAGGGAGTCCCATTAGCTTAGAATGTAGATCTAGCCGAAAAGAGAAATAGTTACCAGAGCATCTTGTAATTTATGTATAATAGCCTATCAGATATGTAGACAATACTTCACTGCCAGCGAGCCTATTCAATACCCCGGTGAATTTATTATATTTCCCACATTGAATTTCCTTTCACCACTTCAATTAGTAATTTAACATTTAAATGCTGAGATGAGGGCAATCATTTAATGAATTTCCTTTCATCATCTCTTTTGGACTAGATGGGGGCAATCATTTTATGAATTTCCTTTCACCACTTGTCTTGTTTCAACACATGAAGTGGGGGAAATCAATTGGTATGCAATATACCTGGGAAGATATCTGTTTATAATTTAACAACAGAGGTCTGTCAACTCACTTTAATTGCTCTGGACTAATTATCTTATGACCTTCAAACATCTTTGCCTTCAGGGAAGTTCTCAAGGGGAGTTCTTATTATTATTTTTTTTAGGGACTTTCCTTGAGTGAAATAATCAGTTTAATCCTGTTAGAACGACTAAGGGAGTTAGGATTAACCTGGACATACTTCCAGGTCGGTTAAAGTTAGAGGAATTATAAAATCTTTACCTATTCTCTTTTTGAAGATTTGTTTATGAGTTTCCAAAGTTAAGGTGAGACCTTTCTCCTCTTTGAAGCTCATGGGTTGATATAAAGAATCATGTGAAGAAATAGCTTGAACATAGAAAGGGGAAAAGAGAGAGGTTTCAGATGTTATGTTGTAGGTACAATCACTCTTAAACAAGCTTCTAAACTTTTCGTTAAATTCTTTTTATTGCTTACTATATATATATATGTATATGTATATATGTATATGTATATGTATATATGTATATGTATATGTCTATATGTATATGTATATATGTATATGTATATATATATATATATATATATATATATATATATATATATATATATATATATATATATATATATATATATATACACTTACTTCGTCCAGAGAACTTTTTTAATAATTTAAAGTTGCTTTCATTTCTCAGATTAAAGGTTTTGGTGATGATATTAGTAAACATCAGATTACTATCTTACTCATTAACATCTCCTGGAAAATTTTAACTTAAGTTTTTAAGACATAAATTCATACCTCAGAAGTTGTTTATGTTTCCAGCCAATCAGACTATTAGTTTATTACCTGTTTTGAGAGACATTTAATGTGAGTACCTATGCGTGCCACCTTTTCTGATATCTCAAGTCTCTTGGTTATTGGAAAGTATCCTGCAATAAGATAAACATGATAGCTATCATGAACTCTTGTAGATTAGAAACCTACTTATTGCATATTTTGATATATATATATATATATATATATATATATATATATTTTATTTTTATTTTTATATTTTTTTAACAGAAAAAATAAAAACTTATCGAAAGAAAGGTAACTATAAACACAACATGAAAACAAACTGGTATGTACAATGAGAGTTTGGGGATGTATTACTGCATGAAATGCTTGAGGAACCGCCCATTGATAGGGGCGTTAAGAATCTTTCCATTGATATTTTCTAACGAAAATGATTTTGTTCCCTCATAAGCTATAATTTTGTATGGTCCACACCAGATATGATCAAACTTACGATATTTCCCAACATCCTGTTTTATGGCTTCCCATTTTAGAACCAAATCACCAGGGAGAGATTCCCTATATTTAGTTTTTTGGTCAAATAAGGCTTTCATATTTTCTTGATACTTCTGTAGTTTTTCATCTACTTCGACCCTATTTTTTTGAACTTTAATCAGTTGATTTATCCTCTTGGTAATGTCATTTGGCTCTTCTTTTGAGTCTTTCCAGAGTTTCATTACTGGCAGCGCTAGATTTATCGGTAAAGTGACGTCAATACCATATACCATATGAAATGGAGACATTCCGATTGACCTTTTTGTGCCTATTTTGTTAGCCCATAAATCGTATTTTAAATGTACATGCCATGCTTTCTTATTTTTGGTTAGTAATTTCTTAATTATAGTGATCAAGATTTTGTTAGATGACTTGGCTAATCCATTGCCCTGTGGATAGTAGGCCGTGGAGTGTCCTAGCACAATATTATACTTTTGGAAAAATCTTATCATGGTCATGTATTTGAAGGCCTGAGCATTATCAATAACTATTTTTCTAGGAAACCCAAATCTTGATAGAATATTCTCCTCCAAAAAACTGATCACTACTACGTTTGTTCCGTTTCGTGTAGGAATAACTTCCACCCATTTAGTGAAATAGTCTGTAGCGGTTAGAATACATTTATGTTGAGAATGTGAGTGTGGATGGATTTATCCAATAAAATCAAGACCCCATTGCTGAAATGGAGTTCCAGTTTTAACTGGAACTAAAGGTAATGCCAAAATTTTTTGCTTGCCTGTAAAAAACTGACAATGATTACAAGTTCAAACTTTAGTGTTTACATCAGTGAATAATTTCGGCCAGTAATACCCGACTTTTAAGATTTTATAAGCCACTGCTCTCCAAGTGTGGTGTCCTCCACACACTCCTTCATGGAATTCATTTATAACTTTTTTTGTTTCGGATTCTACTAAACAGCTCAGTAAGAAACCCAACGAATCTTTCCAATATAATTGACCATCTACAATACAATATTTTACAACATGTATGATGCAGGAGAATCTCAAGCAAGCCAGCGCAGAGACAACGGACAACTGAAAAAGCGCCCAACACAAAATTTGAAATATCTTTAACCATTAATGAAACATCAAGTGGAGGCGCACTTGTATAATGTAAAGGGACCTTGAGTGATTTGCTCTCGTCCTTAGTAGGTAGAAGGCATTTATAGTAGTTAATGCAAGTAGATAGAATTGAATGTTAGATTAGACAGTTTTAGAGCGCAAGAGGGAAACGGGATATAAACACCCTCCTTGTGTATTGTAATATTATTATGAAGAGCATGAATATTATTGAGAAGAGAGCATAGAAGAGAAGCAAAGAGCTGTGTAGCAGACTCCATGTACAGAAGTTCTAAATTAATACAAGAAAGCTGTGATTCAGACTCATGGTGTTCATATATTCTCTGTGTATGCATCTTTGAATGTTATGCTCATGAATGTTTTTCTCTTTCTATCATGCAATTTCTTTTATGCTATGTATGGATGATTTCTTGTTGAATGTTTGAAATCTGAGAGGAAAGAGGAGAGGAACGAGTTTCAATTGTTTCTCTATCTGAGCAAGAGTTCCTGCAAGGAGTGCAGTTGAATTGTCTTCAAGGAGTGCGTCGACAAGGTGTTCAGGGGTTTGTCTCTGAAAGCTCAGGAGATATAGCTTTTGTTCTCATTTCCACAGAAGTGCAGTGGGCACATAAGCCATGCAAGGAGTGCTCAGGCTAAGCGAAGTCTCAAGGTTGTGGACTTGAGTGAAGTATTGATGGACTACTACTGCAGGTGTGCGCAGAGTCAAAGGATTTCAACACTTGGAAGTGCTTGAAAGTCTGCCACAAGGAGTGCGTGCAAGGGTTTTTCTGGAAGACGCAGAGTTGTGGGAAAGTTCAGAGGGATTCAAAACTTCGAAGGAGTCGAAGGAATGCATAGCAACGTCGGACCACAGGGGGACAAGTTCTCAGAGGAAGGACAGATGGTCGAAATTCTCTGAAAAGAATTCGCGAAGTCACGTGAGCCGTCAGATCTCACGGAGCAGCAGGGGAGATACAACGAGCATTCCCGAAAGGTTCTAAGCTCAGGAGGAGTAGGACCGTATATCTAAGCCATAAGGGCCGTTGGATTTACACGTGGATTTCTATATCGGGGTTTCGTAGGTTGAAGTCCTATAAAATTTGCAACGGGAATCGAGAAATCATGAAACACGAAGTCCCGAAAAGCTAAAAGGATTTGTGTGGGCCACAGAGTAGTTAGCGAGAGGACAGGTGGCGCACTATTGACACGGAGTCAAACTCCGTTGATCATTTCGGAGTTTCGGGGAGTGAAGTTTTGAATTCTTTGCATTAGGATTTGCAATATTGCGAAGTTTGAAGTCCCGATGGAGTAAAGGAGCGTTGAAAAGTCAAAGCTCACGAGTGTATCAGAATTTCAAAATATCGGGTTCCGGAAAATCACAGAAACAAGCTTCTTGACATCGCGACCGTCGAAATCGCGATAAGGAAAAGTCCAAAAGAGAAAAAGGAAGGGTCAACGTTGACTGTCTTCGAGTTTTGGAGATTGAGGGTAAGTATGCTCGACCTACGGATTCGCGAAAGTGCGAAGTCCGATCTCTCGAAGTATAAGGGGGAAATTCTTGAATTTGCTGTGGGTGCAGATTTCCTGAAAGGGAAATAGAAGAGCCATTCCGAAAGCTCTTCAGGCCAACGAAGGGAGAAATATCCTACGTTGATGTGGACCTTCCGACCTGGGGGTTGTGGAGGGAGAGTGCGTCATCAAATTCTGGTATCAAAGCGTAGAAAGGTTCTTGGATTTTTGTAGCAAGGAAAAAGAGAATTCACCATGACGCCAAGGAGAAGGGACAAACACCCGATCCACCAAAGGAGAGGGAAATGCTGAGAAGAAGAGGTAGGCATATGATTGATCCAGCCATGGAGAAAGAAATGCGTGATCTACGAGCTAGACTCAAAGACATGGAGACAACACAGAGACACACAGTCAGTGCTGGGGATCTAAGTGATTTTGAATGTGAAATTGAGGCTGAACGTGAAGAAGAAGTTGCAGCCGAAGATGCAGCAAACGAACGTTTGATCCAAGCTATTGCAAGAATGGGTGCAAGAGTGAAGGTGGACATTCCAGTTTATGAGGGAAACTTGGATGCAGAGGAGCTTCTAGACTGGATTAGAGCTCTAGACGCATACTTTGACTATGAAGATGTCGAATAAGACAAGAAGGTCAAGCATGCTGTCACTAGATTGAAGGGACATGCAACATTGTGGTGGGATGAACTACAAGCTGACAAATGCTGCAAAGGCAAGCAAAAGATCAAAACTTGGGATAGAATGATCGCGAAGATGAAGGCGAAATTCATCCCCAGGGATTATCAAATTACTCTATTCAGGAGAATGCAGAACCTGAGACAGAAGCTGATGACAGTGAAAGAATACACTGAGGAATTCTACAAGCTGAATGTCAGGGCAGGTCATCGGGAAAGTGATGATGAAAAAGTATCCAGATACATGAATGGCCTGAGATACGATATTTAGGATGAGATGAGCATGGTAACCATCCGAATGGTGGAATATGCTTATCCGTTGGCTTTGAAAGCTGAAGAGAAGCTGAGCCGAAAGTAGGGTCAAAGAGGCCAAGGCAGAAGTCATCCCAAAGGCAAATCAGTTGCCCAGGACAAATATCAGAAGCCCAGGGAGGACTGGAAGAAACCTCAGACTTGAACTGAGAGAGGTGGAACCTCACAGCGAGGGAAACATACTAAACAGAGAGGAGATTATGTTGACAATAACACTTTTCCTTGTACCATAGGTAGAGGAAGAGGAAGAGGTGGAGTAATAACATGCTTCACATGTGGAAAGAATGGGCACAAGTCTTACAAGTGTCTAGATAAAAATAAAGAGAGTGGAGAAGCTCACATCGCCGAAGCACCGAGGCAAGATGTTGAGGCAGAAGACACTGAAGGCGGAAGATCGGTGATGATGCGAAAAGTTCTTTTGACATCAGAAAAGGAGGTGGAGAGTTCAGTCCAAAGGACCAAACTTTTCCGGACTGCTTGCAAGACCAAGGATAGGGTATGCAAGGTCATTGTGGACAGTGGTAGCACAGATAATCTCATTTCTACAGAGATGGTAGAAAATATGGAGCTGGAGATGATTGATCATCCAAGCCCATACAGAGTTTCGTGGCTACAAAAAGGACACCAGGTAACTGTCACTAAACAATGTTTAGTTGAATTCAAGATAGGAGGATATAATGATAAGATACTATGTGATGTCATTCCTATGGATGTTTGTCATCTATTGCTGGGTAGACCATGGAAATATGACAGAAATGTGATTCATGATGGGAGAATGAACACATACACCCTAGATAAGAATGGGAGGACTCACATGTTGCTTCCAATCAAGGATAAGGAGGTGAAACCAGAAGTATGCAACACTTTACTTCTCATGAGTGGGAAGGAACTTCTTACAGAGGTTAAGAAGAAGGAAGAACCGCAATTTATTGTGGTCAGAAAACTGAAGATTGTTTTGACCAACACAAGGGTGGATGATTTACCAGAAGAAGTTCAGGAACTACTGGAAGAGTTCGCTGACATAGTAGTGGACGAATTACCTCGTTCGTTGCCATCGATCAGAAGTGTGAGTCATCACATTGATCTCATACTAGGATCTAGTTTTCCAAACAAAGCCGTGTATAGATTGATGCCACAAGAGAATGAAGAGGTTAAGAGGCAAGTCCAGGAGTTGTTGGACAAAGGTTTGGTCAGGGAAAGCTTGAGTCCATGTGCTGTTCCGACAGTACTTAGTCCGAAGAAAGATGAAGGTTGGAGAATGTGTACTGACTCGAGGGCGATTAACAAGATAACCGTTAGGTACAGATTTCCATTGTCGAGGATGGATGATCTGATGGATTTCTTTAGTGGAGCAAAGTATTTTTCAAAGATTGATTTGAAAAGCAGTTATCATCAAATCCGCATGAGAGAAGGTGATGAGTGGAAGACAACATTCAAAACCAATGAAGGGTTGTATGAATGGCTTATTATGCTGTTTGGATTAACAAATTCACTGAGTACCTTTATGAGGTTGATGAACGAAGTCCTGAGGGAGTTCATTGAAAAATTTGTCATTGTGTATTTAGATGACATACTGGTTTTCAGTAAAACAGTGGCAGAGCATCTGAAGCATTTGGCTACAATGATGCAGAGATTACAACAGGAGAAGCTGTTGATAAACATGAAGAAGTCCTCATTCATGAAGACAGAGCTCATTTACTTGGGGTTTGTTATTTCTGTAGATGAGTTGAGGATGGATCCAGATAAGGTGGAGGTAATCAAGAATTGGCCATCACCGAAGAATATATTTGAGGTGAGAAGTTTTCACGGATTGGCTAGTTTCTACCGAAAATTCATTAGAAATTTCAATGGAATTAGTGCACCGATGGTGGATACAGTGAAGAAAAGACACAAATATTTTCACTGGACAGAAGAGGCTGAGAAGAGTTTTAATTGTTGAAGAGGAATATTACGGAACAACTAGTTTTGGTGTTGTCGGATTTCCAAAAGACATTTCAAGTGAAATGCGATGCGAGTGGATTTGCAATAGGGGCAGTCTTGAGTCAGGAAGATAGGCCGATAGCATACTTCAGTGAGAAGCTAAACGAAGCGAAAGTGAAATACTCCACATACGATAAGGAGTTTTATGCTATCATACAAGCATTGAAGAAATAGAGACATTACTTGATCCCGAAAGAGTTTTTCTTATACAGTGACAATCATGCATTGCAGTTTGTGACTCAACAAGAAAAGTTGAATCAGGGACATGTTAAATGGGTTGAGTACATGCAGAATTTCACTTTTGTGATTAAATAAATTTCTGGTACTGCTAACAAAGTTGCTGATGCTTTGAGCAGGAAATGTTTGCTATTGCAGGAGTTCAAAGTCAAAACGTTGGGTTTTGATGATCTCAGGGACATGTACATAGATGATCCAGATTTTAAGGAGGCATATGAAGCAGCTGAGAATCCAATTCTTAGAGACAGAAGCCAATGGGTAGAATACATGATCCATGAAGGATTACTGTTTAAAGGTAATCAACTGTGTATTCCGAAATTCTCCATGAGGGAGAATTTGCTGAAGGAGAAACACAGTGGAGGATTGGCAGGGCACTTTGGTCACGACAAGACATTCGAAAAATTGAATGAGTCATATTTTTGGCCGGGAATGCGAGTAGACATCAAGATATTCATGGACAGATGCGAAATTTTCCAGCATTCGAAGGGAAGGAGACGGAATGTGGGGTTTTGTCAACCATTGCCCATACCTGAAAGGCCGTGGGATGCAATCAACATGGATTTCATATTGGGGTTTCCAAGAACACAAAGAGGCTTTGACTCAATCTTTGTGGTGGTAGATATATTTTCCAAGATGGCACACTTCATTCCATGTCAGAAGACCAGTGACACAACTCACATTGCAAATCTATTTTTCAAAGAGGTCATTCGACTTCACGGCTTACCAAGGAGCATAGTTTCGGATCGAGACACTAAATTCATAGGGAACTTTTGGAGAACCTTATGGAAGAAGCTGGGAACTAACTTGTCATTTAGTTCAGCTTATCATCCTCAGATGGATGGACAGACAGAGGTGGTAAATAGAAGTCTGGGAGACTTGCTGAGAAGCCTGGTGACAGAACACCATAGCCAGTGAGACAACATATTACCACATGTGGAATTTGCTTATAACGACTGGGTTAATAGAAGCATAGGGAAGAGTCCATTTCATATTGTCTATGGCATGCAGCCGAGAGGAATTTTTGAATTGAGGGAATCAACACATAATGCAACTAGCAGCGCTAGTGCAGAAGACTTCGCAGAAGTGATGAAGGAACTTCACAGCCAGGTGAAGGAGCGATTGTAGAATTCAAGTCAGGAATATAAGCGCAAAGCAGATCAACACATGAGATAACTTTAATTTGAGGTTGGTGACTTGATTCTAGCACATTTGAGAAAAGAAAGGTTCCCGAAAGGAACACATAATAAATTGAAGATGAAGAAAATCGGATCGTGTAGGGTCTTGAAGAAATTTGGGGCGAATGCTTACGAGATTGAATTACCCGATGGGATCGGAATTTCTCTGATATTCAATATCTCAGATTTGTACCCATAGAAAGCTGAGGAAGCAGGGGAAGGAAATGAGGAGCCAGTGGTCGAGTGGACAAACAAGATGCCAGTTGTAGATAAGCCGCAGATGGAGCGCATACTGGACAAAAGGGTGAGAAAGAAGACCAGGCGAAAGCAATACTTTGAATATTTGGTCAAGTGAAAGGGCCATCCAGTTGAAGATGCCAGATGGGAGAATGAAGCGGAGATCCAGAAGCATGGACACACCATGCGTGAGCTCATGGACAGGATCCCATGAAAATTTTCAAGCGAGGGAGTATGATGCAGGAGCATCTCAAGCGAGCTAGCACGGAGACAACAGACAGCTGGAAAAGCGCCCAACACAAATTTTGAAATATCTTGAACCATTAATGAAACATCAAGTGGAGGTGCACTTGTATAATGTAAAGGGAACATGAGCGATTTTCTCTCGTCCTTAGTAGGTAGAAGGCATTTATAGTAGTTAATGCAAGTAGATAGAATTGAATGTTAGATTAGACAGTTTTAGAGCGCAAGAGGGAAACGAGATATAGACACCCTCCTTGTTTATTGTAATATTATTATGAATAGCATGAAGATTATTGAGAAGAGAGCATAGAAGAGAAGCAGAGAGCTGTGTAGTAGACTCCATGTATAGAAGTTCTGAATTAATACAAGAAAGCTGTGATTCAGACTCATGGTGTTCATATATTCTCTGTGTATGCATCTTCGAATGTTATGCTCATGAATGTTTTTCTCTTTCTGTCATGCAATTGCTTTTATGCTATGTATGGATGATTTCTTGTTGAATGTTTGAAATCTGAGAGGAATGAGGAGAGGAATGAGTTTCAATTGTTTCTCTATCTGAGAAAGAGTTCCTGCAAGGAGTGCAGTTGAATTGTCAGCAAGGAGTGCATCGACAAGGTGTTCAGGGGTTTGTCTCTGAAAGCTCAGGAGAGATATATTTTGTTGTCATTTCCACAGAAGTGCAGTGGGCATAGGAGCCGTGGAAGGAGTGTGTAGGCTGAGCGAAGTCTCAGGGTTGTGGACCTGAGTGAAGTATTGAGGGATTGCTGCTGCAGGTGTGTGTAGAGTCGAAGGATTTCAACACTTGGAAGTGCTTGAAAGTCTACCACAAAGAGTGTGTGCAAAGGTTTTTCTGGAAGACATAGAGTCATGGGAAAGTTCAGAGAGATTCGAACCTTCGAAGGAGTCGAAGGAAGGCATAGCAATGTCGGACCACAGAAGGATGAGTTTTTAGAGGAAGGATGGATGGTCGAAATTCTCTAAAAAGAATTTGCGAAGTCCCGTGAGCCGTCAGATCTCACGGAGGAGAAGGTGAGATACGATGAGCATTCCTGAAAGGTTCTAAGCTCAGGAGGAGTAGGACCATAGATCCGAGCCATAAGGGCCATTGGATTTACACGTGGATTTCTATATCAGTGTTTCATAGGTTGAAGTCCCATAAACTTTGCAACGGGAATCATGAAATCACGAAACACGAAGTCCAAAAAAGATAAAAGGATTTGTGTGGGCCATAGAGGAGTCAACGAGAGGATAGGTGGTGCACTATTGACACAGAGTCAAACTCCATTGATCATTTCATAGTTTCGGGGAGTGAAGTTATGAATTCTTTTCATTAGGATTCGCGATATCGCGAAGTCTGAAGTCTCGATGGAGTAAAGGAGCATTGAAAAGTCAAAGCTCGCGAGTGTATCAGAATTTCAAAATATCGGGTTTCGGGAAATCACAGAAACAAGCTTCTTGACACAGCGACCGCCGAAATCGCGATAAGGAAAAGTCTGAAAGAGAAAAAGGAAGGGTCAGTGTTGACTGTCTTCGGGTTTCAGAGATTGAGGGTAAGTACGCTCGACCTACGAATTCGCAAAAGTGTGAAGTCCGATCTCCCAAAGTATAAGGGGGAAATTCTTGAATTTGTTGTGGGTGCAGATTTCCCAAAAGGGAAATAGAACAGCCATTCCGAAAGCTCTTCGGGCTAGCAAAGGGAGAAATATCCTGCGTTGACGTGGACCTTCCGACCTGCGGGTTGTGGAGGGAGCGTGTGTCATTAATGTAACTTCAATGTCCTATCTTTAGATGGGGTTAAGTCACTATGGAAATGAAGGGTCAGTAAATAAGAAACAATGTCGCTATACCAAACTGAAGAATATAATTTTTCTAGAATTTCAGTTGTGGGAATAGCGACATCGAGTTTGTCTATCTCTAAAAATCCTTCATTCTCTTGCAGAGGATTTATTTCGAGTGCTTTCAAATTTGATTCAGCCAACAATTTAGCCAAGCCATGACCTTTTAATAATTTTGGTTGGTTTAACTTCCAGGTCGAACTCTTGAATTTTGGCTAACCATCTACCTCTCCTTCCCTTGTTGTTGGGTTGAACCATTATATCCTTAACAAAACTGGTAGGTACATAAGAAATGATCTTTGAATGTAGTACATAAGTTCTGAAAGATTTGAGGGCTTTCACCATTGCGTAAGCTTTCTTTTCCAATATATCATATTTTAGTTCAACATCTCTGAGACTTTTACTAAAGAACGCAATTGTCTACTCAAAACCCTCATCATTCTTCTGTAACAATACAACTGCAATGGTATGCTCGGAAGAAAATGAAAAAATAAAAAGTTCTTTTAAATAATTAGGACTTGCCAGTATTGGTGCTTCACCTATGACCTTCTTAATACGTTCGAATGATGCCTTAGCTTTATTTGTCCACTTTACCTCATTGTCCTTCTTAAGCATATCTTCTTGCATTGCAAAATGAGATTTCTTGGGATTCAGAGACAAACCAAATTTGCGACATTTTTCGAAAGTTTTCTTGAGGTGTACTAGATGTTCTACATCAATTTTAGAAAAAATAGTTAGATCATCAAGATAAATAACAACAAACTTATCTCTTTCGTCGACAAAGGCGATGTCCATAGCTCGTTGGAAAGTTTCTCCTACATTCATTAAACTGAAAGACATTTTATCATACATAAAGGTACCCCAAGGGGTAGTGAACGCAGTTTTCTCTTTATCATCTTGATGGAATGCAATTTGATTGTAGCTTGAAAATCCATCAATCATAGAAATTCTATTATCTCCTACTACTTTCTCCAAAACATGATCCATTTTAGGCAATGGATAATTGTCTTTGAGTGATGATCTATTTAAATTCTTGAAGTCTACACACAGTCTGATTTCACCGTTTTTCTTTCTTACTGGAACTAAATTAGCTACCCACTCAGAGTATCTGAGTGGGACAATGATCTTGGCATCCATAAGTTTCTTTACTTCTTTCTCTATCACAGGCAACAATATAGGGTTAATCTGTCTGAGTTTATGCCTGAATGGTTTGACACCTTGTTTCAGAGGAATTTTGTGTTCCATTATAGTGGTGTCATAAGTTCTTAATTCATCATAGGACCAAGAAAAAACATCTTTATACTGTCTAAGAAACTCATCATACTTATTTTTTATTTTAGGAGGAAGGTACTTAGATAATTTTACCAATGTAGGAATTTCTTTGGTGCCTATATCACAATCTTCATTCTTCTGGATGAGGCTATAAAGTGGACTTCAAAGGAATGTCGTCATGATTAAATAACCTATGTAAGGGGATCAGGCCTTTGGGGATCTAATTATTTTTCAAAATAATCATACGATGATTAGCAATCTTATCTTGAAACTCTTGAAGATCTTCCCCTTCCTGCATGATCCAAGCGGGATCATTCTGATTTTCTTGGTCGACACGTGTTTCGGCAAAGTCATCCACCATTTCTAAAAATTTCATGATTTGTTCATCATCCTCGAAAACCTGCCAATGTTGTATATTATTTGGTATGGAAGGTCTATGTCTCATCTCTATATGGTATTTAAGTTTGAAAATTGTTGGAGGCACAAAGATTCAGGCCACTTTAGCCAATGAATCTGCCCGTTGATTCTCAGTTCTAGGGACGTAATGAACATTAACCAATGAGAGAAAATTCTCTATTAGATCCCAGGCATAGTTACTATAAGATATCAGCCTTGGATTCTTAGCCTGATATTGATGATTAATTTGTTTTATGATCATTTCAACGTCACCATAGACTTATAATTTCTTAATATTTAATTTTTTGCCAGCTTCTAATCCTAAGACTAGGGACTCATATTCACATACATTGTTAGTGTAATCTATGTCCCACTATAATCTATAAGAAAAAGGAATAATGAACTCGTTGTCAGGTGCCACAAACAACACTCCAGCTCCTACTCCTTCACAAGATGAAGCACCATCAAAATACATTTTCCAAACTCTAGAACTATATACATCTTTACTTATATTTTCTTCTTTTTATTTTCCTGTACAATTTTCTTCTATACATACATATAAATCATCATCAATGGATAAAATACAATTCCCTAAATCCTGATCGACAATATAAATAGGGTAGTTATTTGGGTTCAGTGGATCACTTACCGTAAATGCCAACCTTGTTTCTCTGTACAAGCGTGTGAACTGTCCTTCGAAGATCGAGATTGTGGCATATGTCATGTCGAGTTGGAGGGATCCTCCAATTTTGGCACCCCAAGACCTGGATAAAAACATGTCATACTTTGGAGGTATATCAACGATAACCACATCCATCAAAATGCGTTTTACAGGAATTTGTGCAAGATTTACTACTAAATATTTTATCATACCTACACATTTAACCTTTCTCAAATCGAAAGAATACAAGTCTCCATATGGTCGAGTGATTTCGAGACCAAGTCTATCCATAATGGCTTTAGGAATTACATTGTGAGAGGCTCCAGAATCCAACATGCAATTATGGAGCAGGTGATCATGCACAATTAGCGTGATATAGAAAGGGGTGACGGTATCTCTGGCACCTTCAAAATGTGGACCAAAAATTATATTAGGATTATCATCTTCTAAATTTATAATGTCATCCTGACTTTCATTGTCTGAAAATTTAATTATTTTAGTAATTTGATTTTTGTATACTGGGTTTTTTTCTAGTTCAACCAGAGGTATAGGGGTTTTGATTTTATTAATTTCATTTTCTAGATTGAAATTTCCTTTCGTCTTATCAACTTCTCTAGTTTGGATTTCTATCCCCTTCTTTTCTGGTTTATTGATTTGTGATGTTTTTATTTCATCCACAGGGACCTCTTCTTTCCTTGTATTAATAATTGGTGTTTATGCTGGATTTGTCTTGGTAGACTATATATCAACAATCTGTTTTTCAGTAGCTTTCGAAGCCACCTTGTCTGTTTCCCCTCTCGACAGAATTTTCTTCGGTGGGGTGGTCATGATATTCCTGTTTCTAGGCCTTAGATTGTATTTATGTTGGAGTTAGGCCATTATATTATTAGCGATTCCTTGATAAGATGAATCCTCTGTAATATTTCTATTCTCGTCATTTTCAGACCTGTATTCTGTATTTAAGAATTTTTCAAAATATTGTCTTGTCAAATAAGGTTCTTGACAATCATTGCCAAGATTATTTATATCTTCTTCTAACTCCTCAAAATTTTGCATGTCTTCTCCTCCTATAAAATTTTCATTCTTAAAGGGGACTTGAATCTTTTGTTCTTCATTCTTAATTTGTCTTTGTTGTATTTGAGGGTTAGGATTCCTTCTGAAATCCTTTCTAGGGAACCGATCATTCTTTGATTGGTATAATTCCATTCTCGAGATTTTATTCGACAATTCTTTGATTTTTCTCGCCATGTCATCCATCTTATCTTCTGAAGACCTCCCAGATCCAGAGGGTCTTTCTTGTTCTCTGTACCGTCTAGTTTCTTTATTCCCCATTTCAAATTTTTCTTTTAACTTTCCCGATGCCATCATGTTTGATTCAATTTCTACAACGTCATCCTGCATTTTAGTGAGATCAGCAAATCTCCTTTCTCTTAACAGTAGAGAGAAATCTGGATCAAAATCCCAACAAAAGTTACTTTTGCTGCAGGTTGGGAAGGTTTAACCTCAGCTGAAATTTTATTATATAATTTATTGAATCTTTAGGTAAACTCAAGAACTGATTCTGAATTTTTCTTTCTCAAAGCCCCAAACTTGGTTAGATAATAAATATGATCTTTCCTTTCTCCCCATTGTCTGATAAAAACATTTTCTAACTCATCATATGATCCTATGGACCCTGCTAGGAGTCCTCAGAACCAGGTTTTCACTTGACCTTTGAAATTTTGAATGAGAATGCTCGAATAAACATCCTCGTGCTCGAGGCCAAGGATATCCGTAAATTGTTTAAAGAAATTGATGTGTTCGGTAGTAGCAAAATCTCCTTCCCAAGTAAACTTCTATAGATATTTCATATAATTTTCAAGTAGATCATGGAGAGGGACTGGGAGGACCAAAGGGGCATACCTAGCATCTACTTTGGCAAAGATTCTAGGAGGTGGGGGTGGTACTTGACCGCCCCCTCATCCCCCAACACCACCACCCCCGACCACAACCATTGATAATTTAGAGGGTGGAACTTGGAGATTATAGAGAAGACTTTTAAGGATGTGTGGTGACCTTTTAGTTACGTTTGGATAAAGAGAAATGATTTCAGAGAACTGACCATCGGGAGATAGGAAATTTGAAAAATAGGGAACTGGAAAAAGAGGATTGGTTTCTTCAAACTCAGAGGATGTGTACACAGGAGAACCAATGAGAGTCAAGTCAAGGTATACAATATATTCTTCTGAATTCTGAGAGGTAGTAGACTAAATTTCTGGAACTGATGAAACTTCAATCGAGGCAGGAAGTGAGATAGATCTCTTACCTCTATTGGTAAAGGAGACAATTGGAAAAGTTTCAGCTTTAAATTCGGGTAACACCAACTCATGTTTTAGGGTTTTGATTCTATCGATGGATGTTTCTCTGAAAAGGAGTTGGGTATTCGAATGTTCAGGTAGACCCTTATTATTTGATTGTGTGGATTTAGGTTGATAAATATTACTTTTTGATGAAGCAGTCTGTTTAAGGTATCTTCTTGTTTTCAAAATATTTTCAGGATCGGATACAGGGGAGGTCTGCTTATCGTCTAGATTATTTCTGGTATTCTTTCGATTAAAAGCCAATTTATTAATCGTGGAGTCTCCAAGTGAAGGATAAAAATAGCCTTATAAAGTGTTCGATCTTTGTTCACTATCAAAGAAATAAACTTACCAATGTCGTTGTTCCCAAGGAAAAATAACTTCGTTTCTTCGAACCTCGACAGCGATGCCAAAAATATGTTGTTCCTGAGTTTATACTTAAGGCTTCAAAGTATAATGTCAAGGCGTACGAAAAATAAAGAAAGTTTAAAATATGAAAATAAAATCAATTCTTTAGGGAAAGAAGCTATGGCTGATTTTAGAGTTGTCTTTGCCTAGCTTCCCAACGTTCCCGGACACTTATGTCCTGTTCAATCACTGCCCATGAATGTTCAAATTCAACCCAGGTGTTAGTAGTCTCTAAGATGGTATTTAACAAGGTTAAAGCGATGTTGGTCTAATATGTGATACCAAGCTCAATATTAGGCCGTCTTGCAATAGGTACAGTCACAGAGAAAATAAAGTTAAAAGATATGTTGTTTTTATGTTTTCTTTTTCTATTTTCAATTATATGAGAAAAATTCCTAAAATTGAATTAATGGTATAACAATTCAGAGGCCGTTTTCTATGTCTGAGTCAAATTTGAAAATAATGAATGTGATGAAAGAAAAGCATAAATCTGTTAAAACAAAGTGAGATATCAAGCAAAAAAGAATCTCACTCTGATATAGAAGAAAAAAAATGGATGTGAAACCTTTAATGAAGCATAAAATGTGGCAATCTAACTAACTCTCAGGTCTTGTGTTTGCTAATAGCAAATACAGAGGAGAATCTGTAAGCAATCAGATAACTAAATAAACACATAACCACAATAGATGTTGTAATAAGTTGTTATTAGGCATTCATCAAAGACATATGAATAAAGATGCTGGAATATGAAATAACATAAGAAAACATAACTCAGGATTGACGAAATATAGAGTCTCTGGTTTGCAATTTGTATTAATTATCAAAAAGGAGAGATTTCTTCATTTCCATCGGCCAAGAAAAAACCTTCTTTTAGTCTTTTGAAACTATATTTATACAAAAGGTTGCCAACCCTAGATAGTTGGAATTTTCCTTACTCCTAGATATTAACAGTTACAAAATAAAAACTTGAACCGTTTCACTTGGTTCCTTTCTATCTCTCTCTCATACCGACAGAACGGGCATGCATGTGTTACTTCATTATTTCTTTGAAGCAATTCCTTCACCTAGCTCGAGATACTTGACGCACCTGCTTATAAACTATACTAATCTTCTTGAAGGCTCTGTCACATCCTTCGCCTAAAAAATATATAGTTTTCTCTTTAATTTAGACAACCTGTCTTCAATCTTTTTATCTTCAAAATTTATTGACTGCAACTGTAAATTTGGCTTCACCAACCATCTATCCATTTGAGCTACGTCAACCTGTTTCAACTGTGAAATTTCAATCTGAGCTTCATTTAAGCTTTCTTTGACGTCAAGTTGATGATTTATAGCATTGATTTGTCCTAGTAGTCCAGAACAATCGTCCTTTCCAATGCCTAGTGATTTGTTATCTAGCAAATCGAAAGCCTCTTCACAATCCTCCTTTATTTCTTTGGACAATATTTTACTCTCGACTATATTGGCCTCCCATGTCTTTAATATTATGTCTCCTCTGATTTTCTCTTCAACAGTCAATCTAGGAGTTTTGGGAGTTACAGATATTTCTTCCTAAGAAGATGACACAACCACTTTTTGGAAAGTGACCCAGGCCGCAATAGCCTCTTTTTCTCTGAAACCAATTTTATCTAATGATTGACCTATCTCCTGAAAATAATATTGGATGATTCCTACCTTAGAAAACAAACTTTGTAGTGTTGTTTCCAGTTTATGTTGCACTTTTAGTGAATGAGCTTGAAACACTGTTATATTTACAACCTCGTTTTCAATGGAACTTAATTTAGCTTGCAACAGCCTTACTAATTCTTCTTGCTGGGTGACCTGCCCTTGACTTTCTTGAGCAGTCTTGTGTATCTCTTCAAGCTCAGATTTAAGTTGATGAATCTCTTGTCTGTCTTTGGTTCTAGCCTGTTCGAGTCCTTTGTTGACCTCACTTTTGATATTATTCTCTATATTCCTTATTTGATCTTGCAACTGACTTATCATTTGATTTCTTTGCCTCAACCTTAATTTTAGATTATCAACAAAGAATAAGTTGTCCATTGTAAAATCTCCCAAAGATCCTACCACCTCTGTAGCAAAATCTTCATCTTTCAAATTTTGCCCATCTAATAATACTCTATTCCTTTTGACCATTGTACCTTCTTTCAGGTGCATTTCTTGTTTCACCACATCTTTCCTCTTCTTACTAAAAAATAAGTTGGAGGAAGGTATCCCTTCAATAGAGATAGGGGTAAGATCACTTACATATATAACTTCAAGACTGGGAGTCCCAAAACTTGACTGTAAAGGGGTTAATGCCATAATAGGACAACCTAACTCTGTTAATTGTGTTCCTTCTATTGTTATGGAGGTATTAGCAAGAGTAGTTGACGATAAAGGAAATATCATTTGATTCTGATTTAGAGGTGTCTCAGATTTAAACTCTGTTTCAGACTCTGGATGTTCTGCCTGCGAAGTTTCTAATCCTTGTGAAGACACTTTGGGATTCTTTGGGGTTTCCTCGGTAGTTTGTTTACCAAAGGACTTTGGTTCAAAACTTAGAGGTATACTTCCTTGTTCTAGAGGAGTGATTATCAATTATCCATGTAGTATCTTGGGAAACCCACTTTGTCTGTGTTTTTGGAAAGCGAAAAAAGATGGCATGTAGGTCAGGGGGTAATGCTTGGACCCTATCTAGTACCTCCTCATAAGCTTTGATTCTTTTGAATATGTCATAAAAGGGGGAGTCTTCATGCTCATATGTTTTCATATTGCATTGAGCTAGGTGATTTACCACAATTTGATATGGATCACGCCTTCTTCGCTCGATGTCCACCAGTTTAACATCCTCTAATGTTGCAACTTCTACCTTGGAATGACCAAAATTTATCAGTGAAAACCTTCCAACCTGTAGAGGAAAAGTTGGACAAAATTTCTTCTGAACTGCTTTTAACTCTTTGTCGATGCCTCCTATTATTATTTGGTAAGCCAATTCTCTGCACACCAGTCTATCAGGTAGAAAATTTGGGAGATCATGAGGTGAAATTGAGCATCCGAAAACTCTGATATAAGAGAAATTCTCTTTAATAAATCAATCTGCAACTGTTTTAAGGTTTTCCATAATTTTCTCTGAAATCCGAGGGGGTGGATAACCATATAATGTTTGATGCATAGGAATCACTACATCATGACAAATTTCATAAAATAAATCTTTTACCTTTTCTTCCCATAATTTAAAATGATAGAAATGGATAGGTTCTATGCAGGTTGGGTTCTAGCTGCAATTCATCAATGGAAATGGATTCATATAACATATGGTATCCATGACATACGCAGACATATAAAATGATGCAGGTTGGCATTTTGACTTTGCAATTTGGTACTCAACAATCTCTTTGGTTAGGTTATCTGACAGAATCTTAGCCCAATCGAAAATGAAACCCTCGGCTAAATCATGCATGATTTATACCCATTCCACCGGGAAATGAGTATGGCTTTTCCTTCCAAATGGTCTACATAAAATCATGTATATATAGACCATATATTCATTCAATGACGCAGTGGAATAAACACCATGAGAATCAACTCTGAATTTCGCTAGAATTCTCCACCATGTTTTAATTATATCTGGATAGGTTTGGTCAAATTCTGGAGATTCCTTTCGTTGAAAATCTTATACGAATGTGGCATTATAAATATATTTAGAAATAAGGGATAGCTTGTACATTACTTGAATGTGTTATGGCCTGAAAGAGCCGATGACAACCTTTTGATGATTTATGATGCTCCTGGTCTGCACATCAGTGTTCTCTAGAGCCCAACTTATCATGTCATTCTATGGCACGAGCTTCGATCGTTTAGCTATTTTATGAAGTTTAGCCTCTGCTATAACTCTGATTTTAGTTCCATTCTTATCATTCTTTTCGTCTCCAGAATCATCTGGGTAATTTATGACTTCGCTCCAAGATTTTGAAGATCTGCATTCAGGACCTGATTGAATATACATGTGGCGTGGTATCAGACATAACGTCCGAGTTCAAATTTAAGCCTTCACCGGCCTCATCACTCTTCTTCAACATTTTCCTGGGTGCCATGATTTCTGTGATAAAAAGCGAATACCTGTTATAGAAGAGAAGGCATAATCTTTTCTTGAGTAAAGATTACTACTTTGCTGAAAGTGAGAATGAAATTTGAAATAAAAATTTTTATTCACCCTCAGTCTGCCTTAATTTTGAGCGTGCTTCTATGGACGATGAATTTATTTGCTTTAATGAGGAGAGTACAACTAGAGATACACGCCTTACGCTATAAAATATTTCCATTGATCCATAATAAATATTACCAATTTTTGGTGATTTGTGACTGAGAGTTTTGGATGTATCAACATTGAAATATCTTGAAACGCGAATGTGCGAAAAACCAATTTATATCATTAATTTTTGGTTAGAGGTTAAATTAAACATTCTTAAGAACTTAATGTTTTCAAGACTTCATTCTTTGGGGTTTTTTGGGCGTGATGAGTGATAATTCCCTGATTCCCAAAAATGTGAATGGCTAAAAATTATATTAAGTATGTTTAACCTTAATTAATCGCAATTAAATAAGGATTTCGTGACTTTGTATATTGAGATTTTAAGCTATCGTTTGAGGCGGGATTTTCAAAATGCGAAATCACGATAAGTTTTAATTACCATTAAACATTCTTAATCATTTATTTAACTCGGTTTAAATTTTAAACTAACCTTCGTGACTTCGAAAATCAGGATTTCAGAGTTCATTGTATGTCAAACTGCTTATATCGCGAAACATCGAAACCCGATACTTTGGAAGCTGCCTTAGTGTTTTGACTTTTTTAAACAAAGGGCAGCTCCGATATTTAAAAATATTTTAGACCAATGGATTAATCAAAAGGCTTCATTCGACGGTGGTGTCTAGTGTGTTCTTGTTCTTGTTTTTAAAAAAATGAAACTTCTTTTAGTCTAAAGTTTTAGAAAAATATATATGTTTCAACACACACAATTGATAATAAATTTTATAAATATCTAGACCATTGAGATCTTGTGAAAGGTGGGGACCTAGAACAAGTTGAGAAAAGAGGAGACTTGCAATAGTTGGAACTCGTTAGTTACCTCCAACATATTTTCTTTGTTTCTCAACAACACAAGTATTATATAGAAATCCTCTTGCATCTTGGGGAATTGTTTCACATTAGTGAACTTGAATATTTGTTATAAATCACCTCTTTTATGTACATGAACATCTATTGGGTTTGCATGCATGCATTCTTTTCTATATGGGGCATTTTTTTAGTTGTTCTAACCATATTTATGATCATTGAGCTTGGTGCATGATGTAAATTGATGCAATTCCCTAGGCATCTATTGAATTCCTATTTCTAATTGGAAGACTAGTTCATAAGTTGGAGCTCATTAATTCTAAAACACTTCATGATTTGAAACTTAAATTGTAAGATACATTAGAAGAGTCAAATATATGGAGATCAAATAGAATTAAATTTTAGATTTGGTTAATTGACTACATTAAATACTAAATTTTGTTCATAACTAAGCAATACTCGACAAAAGTGGAATATGATGTCATTACCAAAACTATCCTATCAACTTATGACTTAGCCATTTTAATTGATGAAGGTGTTAATTCCAACTTTATTGGCATATTTGTACTTGAATTAATAAGGTAGAATCAAACTATGATGTGACTTGCTTAGTTATGAATCAACTTGACCTCATGATCTCATGACTACATGATGGTATGAATTTTTAACTATGCAGTATAATGATAAGAATTTTCCCCTCAATCATAAAGGTGGTGCATGTTCTTAAAAACCAATGAAAGAAAGGGTTGACTCTATGAAATGTTATTAACTTGATTATTACTAGATACTATTGAATTCACCAGCTACAAAATACAGTGACTCGACTAACTTCAACATATACCTACTGGAATGAATTGAAAAGATATCGAAGAAAGTGACTTTTAGTTATTTCACTCAACCATATTAGTTATCCACATGGTTTATCTTATTGATTGAAAATAAATTCTATGAAAATAACTCTATTTCATAGTACTCCTGTTGTAAGAGCGGTGTAGGTTTTATGTCTTTTAGTTAATTGGGTACATATCCTACCCTAAAAAGGTCAACATGTGGAAGCTAGTTATTTATGGATCCTACTAAATATTCAAACTTGATTTTGAATAGATGATCAGGGTGAAAATTATGCTTCCATGGTTTGATGACTACCTTAAAGTTAAACTCTTGGAACAAGAGTAACTATCTACAAATTCCTTCTTCAATAATAGGTGTGTTTATTGAGTATATCTGTTGGAATACTGAGAAGGGGGCAGTGGATAAGTATGATCACTTTTTACCACTTTCAATCAAAATATATAATATTCAACTTGATCAACAATATATCATTTATGATTGCATCAATATATCATCACCATATAACCATAAGAAGTACAATTCAACGATATCACATTAGATACATTGTACACCATAATTTATGTGGAAATAAAAATGGGAGAAAACTACATAATGATTTCTTATATATATCAATAATACATTCATAGGAAGAACCAACTTCCAAATTCTCCAGCACCAACTGGAAGGAGGAACCAACCCCCTAATTTATAGGCACCAACCTGAAGGAAGCACCAACTCCATGATTTCTCCGACACCAATCGGAAGGAGGCACCAACCACCTAATTTATACGCATCAACTTCAAGGAAGAACCAACTCCCTGAGTTATCCAACACCAATCAGAAGGAGGCTACAACCCCCTTTCCTTGCCCCGTCCTACTACCCTGAAATATAAGTGTACACTCACTGTCACCACCACTGATACTATCACTTCCAATATCACCTCTACATCAACCAACCTGTCACTGTCATTGTCACATCAAACTATGACTACCACTGTCACATCAACCAACCTTTGACTACCATTGTCACTTCAACTTTTCACTGATGATCAACCATTCATCCAAACTGTCACTATCTCTATGATATACCATCATCAACCAACTGATCCACTCACATGGATACAAAATCCATAACCAAACCATGTACATCAACCATGTACATCAATCCTCAACCATATACATCAACCTGTATCAACCATGCATCAACTATGAACATCAACTTGTACCATACCATGTACATCAACCATGTACTAGAATTTGTACCATACCATGTACATCAACCATGTATCGTCTCATGAATCAACCATGTACCATAAGATATCATCAATGGAGTTCCTCAAGCATAACCAAGATAGCCACAAAACCAAGATACCAATATAGCCAAAATGTAGTACTAATCAATGTACCATAACATCACTAAGGTGAACCTCAACATGTAGGAACATCACCAATACTTGCACCTCATACATGTACCAAGAATATTCCTCACACCATGCACCAAAGATGTGCCTCAAACATGTACCAATGTCTCAACAAGATACCAAGGCATGACCATCACATCATAAAAAATTAGCCAAGATGTACCGCAAACCATGTGTCTCAAGCATGTGCCAACATCCATAAACCATGTACCAAGAGATACCAAAAAACCATATGCCAAGTATCCAAGATGTTCCTCTAACAATGTATCATACCATCACCAAGGTGTATCATACACAATCACTACCATGACATGCCTCAAGCATGTACCATAACAACATAAGAATAAGCCTCAAGCATAAAACACAAGCATACCTATGAACCTGTAGCTAACCTAATACACAGTAATACTGACTTGTAACCTTTCCTCAGACCTCAAAAACCTTGTACACGCATCCTTTCCCAGTTCTATCTTTTCCTCATGGGACTAAGACTTGATGTCACTTAGGGCCTTTCATGACAGGAACTAGGCAACCCATGGGGGTGCCTCGTAGGACACTAGCTATCTGACTCGTGGGGGTCAGCCAAACTAGGGTTTCTTCAGAGAAACCTCCACACACCTGCAACCCAGAAGATCTCACCTTAGCTCTTCTTAACTGCCTCAGATCTCACCTCCACAAACTTGTCGATGAATCACTTTCTCATGTAGATATATTCAATAGATTGTGTGTGTGAGTGTACTTATGAGTGACTTCTTGAGGTGTATATATACTTTTTCTAAGTAACCTCTTTCCATAACTTTAGGGTTTCTTGAAATTTCTTGGTACAACCAATTTACCCTTTGAATAAATAATTGTAACTATTTAGGGGCTTTTTAACCATTCTTTGAGGATTCCAACTTCATGAGGGCATATATCCATAACTTTGAAGAACCATGTGGTGTACCACCTACCATTGTAAACGACATGACAAGGAATATCCATCTATGAGTGTGTTACCTACATTTACATTGTATTTCATGTCCTTATTCCTAAAAAAACTTCAGGATTCACAACCACACCTATGGGTTTCTTGTAGACTTCTTCAAAGCGTCTTCCTGTGAGGGACATGCTTAGACCTACACCATAAGGGGACCAATTTGGACACTTTTCTAAATACAGTGATCACATTTGTTGGCATCAATGACAACCAACTATCCAACATCATCAATGATAACCACCTGTCTAACAATATCCCACTTTGGAATTGATGGTAACACTCATACTCCAACACTCATACTCCATATGTAACCAATGATCCTTTGATGTTTCTCTCCCCCTTTGACATCAATAGAAAAGGGTATATCCCCTTGTGGATGCTCCCCTTGTATTCATGATTCTAATATTTCTCTTTTGATCTTTCTCTTTCTCCCCCTTTGACATCATGGGTAAAGGGGTAAATCCCCCTGTCGATATACCTCCTTTGAACAATATTTATCTGAATTCATGTGCTCCCCCTATGTTCATGCTTCTAATCTCTTTCTTTGACATTTTATCTTCCTTGATTTTTTTTCAAGATGTCGTGTAGATCAATGTGGGATTTCCTGTATATGCTTTCTTTCCTCTCTTCTGGTGTTCTTTTTCCATTGGTGCTTCCTATTGTAATTCACTGACATATATAAAAATCATTCAAAGTTACTTGACTTCAAGTTTTCATGGTTTGTCAAGTTCACATAAATGACCATACCTTATTTGAAGGATACAACTTCTATTGTGCCTTTTACTGCTTGGCTTCCTGATTCCACTTGTCCACTGATTCCACTGATTTCAACTGTTACTATGATTTCATCCACTATCATATATATATTTATACCTGTCAAATATCTCATGAATCCATTTCTATCCATATGTCATAAAAATATGCATGACTTTGTTACACAATGTTGACCCATATGCTGCAACTGATTACAACATATTCCTTGCTACTCAAGATGTCTGTTCATTCTACAGATCAGACTCTACATGTCTGCAACAATCTGTACTGAATATGTCCATGTTTGAAATACCTGTGTTGTCGAACAGAAAAGTACTCAACGCCTTGAAAAAGAGATAATTTCAGATAATAAGCCTCTTGGAGGGGGAAACCTCCTTTTACCCCACTTAAATGTTCAAGTACAAGATGATTCAAAAAGAAAATGTCTCCTTGGTATATATAGGAGACTAGGAGGTATAATTACAACTAATGGCCTAAACCCGACATAAATAAAATAACATTACTAATCTAATATGCCCCAATTAAGGGTTAATGAGCCAATAAAATAACATTACTAATATAATATGCCCCAATTAAGGGTTAATGAGCCAATATTAGGGCTTAACATGCCCCTCCCCTTGAGACAAGTGTTGTCCGCAACACTTGAGTAGCTCTGGATGCTTCTGTATAAAAGACTCATCTTCCCAAGTGGAATCTTTAGCCGATAGTTTCCTCCATTTAATGAGATACTCTGAAATGGATCTATTCCTCAGTTGGTGAATTCTTGTGTTAGTGATGGCTTCAGGCTCCAATATGATTTTTCCTTCCTCGTCAAGTTCTGGCAATATAGTTTGAACTGGGA